>CM066032.1:911596434-911779810 GCA_033557465.1 Ichthyophis bannanicus | reverse complement strand
CCACCCAAGGATCCTCCTTGGACTCCGTGGTGAAGGGGGGGGGGGGGGGGACACGGCATTCACCATGACCCTGGACAAAACTCTACGAAGGAGAGGTCCTTGGGCAGAGATCAGCAGCAAGTCCTGCAGGGGAGAGGGCTCTGAAGGGACATACCGATGGAGGCAAGGCATCGGGGGACTCTTCATCAGTCTCCAAATCCGAATCGGAGTCGGAGGAGACCTCGAGGACCCTCTGGACATCAGGACCATGATGGGTCACCAGTGCCCACAAGAGTACAAGGGCCCCTGCACTCCACAACCAGATTTTCCACTGGCAGGGAAAGTCCTTCATCCCAAACAGGACTGACCAGTGCCAGGAATCCTACCAAGGCCGATGGCGGCTTGGAGGACCAGATCCAACCAACATCTTGGCGACTGCCCTCCGCTGGTGAGAGCGGACCAGATGGTAAGGATTGATCTGACCCAAAGGAACCAAGCATTGGTCCTCAGCGCCTGGGACAAGAAGGCAGCACAGGCTGTGTTCAAGTCGGCTGCTACATCCTGACCCTCGGAAACCAGAAGTGCTCTGTGGTCACTAGCGCGGGCACTGGAGGACTTCACGCTCCAATGCTGCACCGGCAAGGAGGTGTCCTTGAGAAGGATGGGTTTGGGAGACAAGGGTCATCTCCTGATACTAATGGCATCTTCTCCGTGTGGGGGCAGCTTGGAAGGTCGCTCCACGGCCACTGCCCTCGGTATTGCATCGGGGACTTGCGATGCCGGTGACCGTGTGTTCCTTACCCATGGTTCCAGCCATACTCACCTGAGGATGCCACCAATGATGTCCAGCTCGTCAGAGGACAATCCCCACATGTTGGATGGCCCCACAGCCTCTGGGCTCAGATAGGGCAGAGCCATCACATGAGGCCAAGGCCACGCAGCCGGCCCAGAGGGCCATCGGTTTGGGCAGGGTCTTACCAAACTTGGTCTCTCGCTGTCTTCTCTTGGTTCCTCCAGCCCTTGCTTGTCATTTGCTGACACAGTGCACACAGGAGGAGTCTGTATCATATTCAGCCCACAAAGGGCATTGTAGGTAGCAGTCATGCGGATTCTGTGTTAGACATGATGTGCCCACAGCTGTTTCACTTAAAACACTGACTGAGGATATACGCGGGGAAGATGGCACCCATCAGGGAGGGTGTGAGGGTGTGAGGATTCCCAAGCGAGCATCTGAGAGTGGAAAAAAATCCTGAAAGGGAAAAGAACCAAGGAAAAATGTTGGTTGCCGAGGTGGCAGTGGTCCCAGCCCTCTGGAAGCGAGGAAGGAACTGGTAGCATACTGGAGAAGGAAAAAAGAGAAGAAGGAAAAACCCAAAAAAACAATCAAACTTTTTCTGGGGTGCCAGACAAAAAAAACAACAAAAAAAAAAAAAATTCTTTTTGATGGGCTCCGTGGATAAAAAGGAGGACTGAAGCAAGATGGCACTCTTTGGGCAGGAAGGTGACCACGCAAATGCGTAGTAGATCTACCAAGCTTTTCTTTTAAATCTGTGGGTGAGAGGTTACTGCATGGGCTACATCGATTGCTGACACTCACCCATATGTGAGGGGATTTTGGGCTTCCTGCTTGTTCCCAGAGAACAGCCAATAAGAATGCAGTACAATTCAGTCAGTAACGTTTGTAGAAATAAGTGCAAAAAAACTGAAATATATCTGGGGTAGATTCTGACTCACGTTTAGTGGGAATATATGTCCGGGTTGGATGTATATTCCCACTAAATGCCAGGTGATCGGCCATGCGCAGGATCAAGATTCCATGTACAGCAGAGATGTGTGGGGACCTCTGGATGGAGAGGGAGGGGGCAGGTTGAAGGAAGAGCGAGGGCGGGCTGGGGCGTGACTCCCTACACAGACTATAGGGCCTTGTATGTCTGAGGTCGGCGATCTGGACAGGGGACGTATTCCACCTTGGAGGTGAATAAGTCCTCTAAAGGTTGGCAAAGGACGAATCCGGGCCCAGGAAAAGAGGTGAGGGGGTGCAGGGTATTCCCATAGCCCAACCCTGGCCAACAGCAGGCCCAATTGGGGGTCAAGTGATAGGGAAAGGACCATTGCTGCATCTGCTGGGAATCAGGGCACTTGCATGGAACCGTGTTGCCATGGAAATGGAACACCACAACACCACGGCTCCATGCAGGAGCTTGGCTGGGAAAGCCGAGGAAGAGCTTGCAGGTCTAGAGGCCCAGAATCAGGGCACAGCCAGCCTTTCCAGGCCAGCTGCACCCAATTTGATACCACGGGGACATCTAGCCCCCGTGGGATCAGAATTGGGTTTCCTGGACCATGGGATGCTGTTCCAAGGGTTTGCAGAAAGCAGAGATGGTGTCCATCTGTCCAAGAAAGGTCAACATGTCTTCAGTAGCAGACTGGCTAATGTACTGAAGAGGGCTTTAAACTAGATTCATTGGGGATGAGTGAAGAAAGCCCTCAGGTAAGTGAAAGGCCCCCAAGTAAGTGAAACCATTAAATATCTTTATGGAAATGGGTAAAAGGAACAACATATGGAAAGTGGTGGTTATAAATGCCCGTAGTATGGGAAATAAGATCCCAGATGTTTGAAGCTTTAATGGGAGAGGCCTGACTTAGATTTAGTGGTGTGGCAGGTATAGGCCTGTGATCCACAGTGTCTGACATAAGCAAGCCTAACTAGCTTGACCTGGTAAATGAAGCTTGTGAAGAGGCCCAATAGGAATTGCACATCCCCCAATATGCTGCTATAGAATAAGAACTCAGTAAAAGTATTGAATTAGCTTAGACAAGCAGAAACAGATGGAAAATACAGAAATTCATGTTTAAAACTGCTGACAGAGAAGTTATAGAGCCCTGCTTCCCTGCACGTATTAACTTAGCCCAATAGCCTTGAAGTAGGAAGTAACAAGTTGGTGAACAGACCATTGTAATTGGGACTAGAAGGGGGGTAAGCAGGTTGCGGAGCCCACTGAAAGAACATAATTGGATAATCATATCAGTACCGGGACCCATAGAAGAGGTACGGGAGGTACGGGAGGTTACCGGGACCAATGAAATGTTTTTCTATACCTAGAATGAAGCTAAAGTCTATAAAAGTTGTTGTATTGCCAGAGAACTTTGCTCAGCCATTTTGAATTTGATTCTGCTTGAGACTTGTGCATAAATAAATGATTTGGACCTTCTGAGCAGACTCCTGGTATCATGGTTTGTCTGCGCTCTGCTGCTACATATTCTTGGTGCGTTGGCCGGGAAGTTGTGGAATCAGAGTGTATATAGGGTAATATACCACGACTTTCCGCCTCTATAGGCTTGGTCCTGCCGGGATCGCGCCCTTCCGACGGGGGCTGCTTCCTGGCGCCGCCGGTCCATTGCATCGGAGGGAGTTGGTCGGACCTCGGCGGGTGCCGGGCCCGGCTGGAGCCAACGCCTCGAACCCGAGTGAGGGGAGTCCAAGGTCCAACTCATGCGCCTGCTTGGGGAATTTGAGGACCGGATCCGGTGAGTATAGTTTTAATTTGGTATGTCTAGACAGATAAGAGAGACTGGAAAGGGGGGCTGTTACTTCTGGAGAGAAATCTGAAATTGTGAGTATATACTTCTGGGAATTTTTCTGAAAGGAATTATTTTTCTTTTAAAGCTAATTAATCTGTGAACCCACTATTTTTTTGTTAAATCAGTCAGGGCCTAGTAGCAACAGTTTAAGATTCAATTTAAAAACACAGAAGAGAACTTTCTGGTTACCTTTCATACCCAGTAGACAGCTGTAGTTTAAATTTCATAGTCACTCAGGGCCTAGCATCAGCAAAGTACTTTTAGTTTCAAATTAAAACACAGAAGAGAGCTTTCTGGTTGAATTTAGAATCCAGCAGAGAGCTTGTAGTTTAAATTTCATAATAGGTTAGAGCCTAGTAGCAGCAAAGAGCTGTAATTTAAATCAAATCAGAATATAGTTTTCCTCAGCAGCACAGGACAAGGTACTGTGTAGCAGCCCTTTTTTAATAAGTGTTATATCCCTCCCTCCCTCCCCACACCCACCCTCCCCTGGGAAAATCACAGCTTTATAGGTACTTGCACACCTTAAAAGACAGGAGGTGCTCTCAGGTGAAGCTCATTACCCAAATCAGTCATACACCAAGGACCTGAGATTAATTAAGCTTCAGGTGAACAAGGTATATTAAACTTCTTAGGTACAGTTTTAGTGGTATAAATATCCATTGCACCCTTTAGTACATATAGAACTTAAAGATCTAAACACAAACTTAAAACTAAGATGCAGACAGCAGTCCCAGCAGCGGGATGTGGGCTTTCCAGTCTTTTGCATTGAGTGTCACATGTATGATTTTCTCCCAGCTGGTGAGAGGTCTTACGTGTGCACTAGGTGCAAGGAGCTCTCTGCTCTCAGGGAACGAGTCCGTTCTCTAGAGGCTAGAGTAGCAGACTTGGAAAACATAAGACAGACAGAGAGGTACATAGACGAGACCTACAGGGATATAGTCCTGAAGTCCCACCTCCAGTCTGGCAGCATCCCTGTTGCCATGGAGGAGAGAGGTCACGTGACAGGAGAGCATCACCCTGGTGTGGCAGGAAGTGATCCTGTAACTAGGACCTGTCCTCCAGGTGATGTAAACCCCTCTCGCACCGAGGAGGTTTCTCCAGGGCCAAGTGCCCATGCGGGAAGGGTTAGGACAGCAGTTATAGTTGGTGATTCGATCATTAGGCATGTAGATAGCTGGGTGGCTGGTGGACGTGAGGATCGCCTGGTAACATGCCTGCCTGGTGCGAAGGTAGCGGACCTCACACGCCACCTAGATAAGGTCTAGATAGTGCTGGGGAGGAGTCTGCTGTCTTGGTACATGTTGGTACCAATGACATAGGAAAATGTGGTAGGGAGGTTCTGGAAGCTAAATTTAGGCTTTTAGGTAGGAAGTTGAAATCCAGAACTTCCAGGGTAGCGTTCTCCGAAATGCTTCCCGTTCCACGCGCAGGACCCAATAGGCAGGCAGAGCTCCGGAGTCTCAATGCGTGGATGAGACAATGGTGCAGAGATGAGGGGTTCGGATTTGTTAGGAACTGGGGAACATTCTGGGGAAAGGAGGGGCTCTTCCGAAGGGATGGGCTTCACCTTAACCGGGATGGAACCAGGCTGCTGGCATTAACCTTTAAAAAGGAGATAGAGCAGCTTTTAAACTAGATAATAGGGGAAAGCCGACAGTCGCCCAAGAGCGCATGGTTCGGAAGAATGTATCCTTGAAGGATACTACAAAAAGCAGAGAGGTTCCAAAAAAGAGTAAAGTAGCCCAAATGCCCTCGAGTATGGAGCAGACAGAACTTAAAGATCCCAAATTACCCATGTCTACCAATAGCCAAATTAATATGAATAAAATACAGTCTCTAAAATGCTTGTATGCAAATGCTAGAAGTCTACAAAACAAGATGGGAGAGTTAGAATATATAGCACTAAACGAGAGGTTAGATATGATTGGAATATCAGAGACATGGTGGAAGGAGGACAACCAGTGGGACACACTGATACCTGGGTACAAACTATATCGAAATGATAGAGCTGATCAAATTGGTGGAGGGGTTGCGCTCTATGTTAGAGAGGGCATTGAATCAGAAAGGATTAAAGTTTTGCAAGAAACAAAATTTGCTGTAGAATCTCTATGGATTGAAATTCCATGTAAAAAGGGGAAGGCGATGGCAGTGGGGGTGTACTATCGTCCGCCTGGCCAGAATGAACAAATGGATGATGAAATGCTCAAAGAAATCAAGGAAGCTAGCAAAAGTTACAGTGCAGTAATAATAATGGGTGATTTCAATTACCCCGGCATCGACTGGGTCAGTGTCACAACAGGACATGCTAGGGAGATAAAGTTCCTAGATGAAATAAATGACTGCTTCTTGGAGCAGCTGGTTCATGAACCGACCAGAGGGGAAGCAATATTAGACCTAGTCCTAGTGGAACACCAGATGTAGTGCAAGAGATAAGGGTGTGGGGCCACTTGGCAATAGTGATCATAGCATGATCGCCTTTGATTTAATTAGTGGAGGAGGGATAGTAAGGAAATCCACAGTACTACCCTTTAACTTTCGAAAGGGAGACTATGATAGAATGAGGAAAACAGTTAAGAAAAAACTAAAAGGAGCAGTTGCAAAGGTTAAAGACGTACATCAAGCTTGGGTGTTGTTGAAAAATACTATCTTGGAAGCCCAGACCAGCTGTATTCCACGCTTTAAGAAAAGTGGAAGGAAGTCTAAAAAATTGCCAGCATGGTTTAAAGCTGAGGTCAGAGAGGCTGTTGTTGCCAAAAAAGCATCTTTCAAGAAATGGAAAAAAAGAGCCAAATGATGAAACCTGGAAACAGCACAAGCACTGGCAAGTCAAATGCAAGGCATTGATAAGGCAGGCAAAGAGAGAATTTGAGAAGAAGCTTGCTGCGGAAGCAAAAACGCGAAATAAAGACCTTTTCAAGTACATTCGTAGCAAAAAACCCGTGAGAGAGTCAGTTGGTCCATTAGATGATAAAGGGGTTAAAGGAGCACTAAGAGGCGACAAGGCGATAGCGGAGAGACTGAATCCAATTCTTTGCTTCGGTCTTTACTGAGGAAGATGTAGGGATGTTACCCACGACTGAAGTGGTATTTAAAGGTGTGGAAGAATTGAAGGAAATATCGATACATCGGGAAGATGTCTTACAACTATTAGATAAACTGAAGAGTAGCAAATCACCTGGGCCGGATGGTATACATCCAAGGGTGTTGAAAGAACTGAAATTTGAGATTGCAGACCTGCTATCAGTAATCTGTGAACTATCATTAAAATCATCTCTAATACCTGAGGATTGGAGGATCGCCAATGTAACACCAATTTTTAAAAAGGGTTCGAGGGGTGATCCGGGAAACTACAGACCGGTGAGCCTGACATCAGTACGGGAAAAATGGTAGAAACCATCATAAAGAATAAAATTACTCAGCATATAGATAGTCATGACCTAATGGGAGACAGCCAACATGGCTTTAGACAAGGAAGATCTTGTCTTACTAATCTGTTATGTTTTTTTGAAGGAGTGAATAAACAGGTGGACAAAGGTGAGTCGGTTGATATTGTGTATCTGGACTTTCAGAAAGCCTTTGACAAGGTCCCTCATGAGAGACTTTTGGCAAAACTAAAGAGTCATGGGATAGGAGGCAGTGTACTACTGTGGATCAGGAACTGGTTAAAAGATAGAAAGCAGAGGGTAGGGCTAAATGGCCAATTTTTCCCAATGGAGAAAGGTGAATAGTGGTGTACCCCAGGGATCTGTGCTGGGTCCGCTGCTTTTTGACATATTCATAAATGACCTGGAAAGTGGAATAACGAGTGAGGTTATCAAATTTGCTGATGACACAAAACTATTTAAAGTTGTTAAAACCCAGGAGGATTGTGGAAAATTGCAAGAGGATCTTGATAAATTGGAAGACTGGGCATCAAAATGGCAGATGAAATTTAATGTGGAGAAGTGCAAGGTTATGCACCTAGGGAAGAACAACCCAAACTATGGTTACACGATGCAAGGTTCCACATTAGGAACCACCACCCAAGAAAAAGATTTAGGCGTCCTTGTGGATACCATGTTAAAACCCTCGGCCCAGTGTGCAGCGGCGGCCAAGAGAGCAAATAGAATGCTAGGTATGATAAGGAAAGGAATGGAAAATAAAACAAAAGATATTATAATGCCTCTATATCGTTCCATGGTGAGACCGCACCTTGAATATTGTGTGCAATTCTGGTCGCCGTATCTTAAAAAGGATATAGCGATTTTAGAAAAGGTTCAGAGAAGAGCCACCAAAATGGTAAAGGGGATGGAAGGCTACTCCTATGAAGAAAGGCTAACAAGGTTGGGGCTCTTTAACCTGGAAAAGAGACGGCTGAGGGGAGATATGATAGAAGTCTATAAATTAATGAACGGAGTGGAACGGGTAAACGTAGATCGATTGTTTACCTTATCAGAATATAGAAAGACTAGGGGACATGCAATGAAGCTACAGGGTAAACTATTTAAGACTAATAAAAAAAAATATTTTTTCACTCAACGTGCAATCAAACTCTGGAATTTGTTACCGGAGGATGTAGTAAAGGCTGTTAGTGTAGCTGGGTTTAAAAAAGGTTTGGACAAGTTCCTGGAGGAAAGGTCCATAAACCATTATTAAGAAGGGACCCAGGATATCAATGCTTGAACCAATACAAGCATTGTGGAACCTGTGTCCCTTGGGGAAACTGCTAGGTACGTATGACCTAGATTGGCCACTGTTGGAAACAGAATACTGGGCTTGATGGACCTTGGTCTGACCCAGTATGGCATATCTTATGTTCTTATGTTATGTTCTTAGTGCTGCCATTTGAACTTGGAACTTGGAAATTGGTAAGAGAGCTTGATCACCTCTCCAAGACGGACCGAGTACCCCCGCATGAGTATTCGCAGGGCGAAACTCCCGTCTTCTTGTATTTTGGTAATTGAACAAGACTAGTCAGAATAGATAGAAATGAATGCATTCTGGGATATGTTGCTAGCATGATTGTGTGAATGAGGTGTGTATGAGAGGTCTGGCAGCACGGACCAAGCGAAGGCGGACCCCTGAGTAGCGCATTTCCTGACCGGCGGCGACCGAGTTCAGGTCGCAAAAAGGGGGAAGCGATTGTCGTCTTGTCTTGTTATTTGTTCTCCTTATACGTTTCTAGGGCCGTGAGGACCCCTTACCCACGGTCCGCCCTCCTTTTCCCTTCTGTCTGTTGTTGCGCGCACACATCGAAATGGGAGGGGCGGGGTCTACTAGGAACACTCCATTAGAATGTATGATCGCACATTTTAAAGAGGGATATTCCGGAGATTATGGTATTAAAATGACTGCAGCCCGTTTACAGATTTTGTGTACTAGAGAGTGGCCCGATTTAGACCCTACCTGGCCCCGAGAGGGAACCTTTAATGTAGGAATTATCCAGTTAGTGCACCGTAGAGTGCGGATAGCGCACCCCGATCAGTACCCCTATATAGATTCTTGGTTAAGTATTTGTGAAGATCCGCCCCCTTGGGCGCAGCGCTGCTATGAAGAGCAGTGCAGAATAATGTTAGCGAAAACAGATTATAGTCAGAAAACAGAAAAAGAACAGTCTAGTAAGAAAGGGAAAGATAAGAAATCCAGGAAGAAACCCATCCTGGTCGATCCTGATTCTCCAGAAGTAGTTCCCCGACAGCCTAGAACCCCGGGCCCAGTAAGAGTAGCCCGGCGTCCTGCCCCAGAGCCCCGGAGACAGCGGGTGCGGGACCCAACCCCTGAGCCACCTCCCGAAGAGCAGGAGGATGAGCTTCCTTTAGTTGAAGAAGATGATTCTACTGAGACAGAGACAGAGAGAGGCGAGTCAGATTCAGAAACAGAGAAGGAAGGAAGAAACTGAGAATTCCCCGAGTGAGACTGACAGTGTAGAAGCGACCGCCAGTGTTGGCCTGCCAGTAAAAAGTAAATCCAAGACAAAGCATATAGAAAAGAAAGTAACCCTTGATAAGCCTGTAGAAAAGAAGAAAAAGAGCACTGATAGGAAAGTTACAAAAATATCGCTTAGATCCCAAAAGACCTCCACTGCTAAGATGATGCCTTTACGGCAAGTCCCGGGAGTGCCTGTAAGGAATGACGATAATGAGGTGGTAGCGGGACCCCCAAGCTATGTGTATGTCCCCTTCTCTACAACTGATTTGTTAAACTGGAGAACGCATTATGCCTCCTATACCAATAAACCCCAAGAGCTTACAGAATTAGTGAATACTATTATGGAAACCCATCAACCCACATGGGCAGATTGCCGTCAGCTCCTGTCCACTTTATTTACTACAGAGGAGCGGACACGAATTAAAAAAACAGCTATTGGGTGGCTGGCAGATAACCCTGTACCTCCAGAACGAGGAGGAGAAAGAATAGACCAACGGGAAGCAGCCCAGAGGGAATTCCCGAATGAAGACCCCCGATGGGATCCGAATACTGAAAGAGGATCCAGAGCCCTAGCCCGTTTTCGCCAAGGCTTGTTACAAGGCCTGAAAAGGGGGGGCCAGAAAGCTATGAACCTTTCCAAAGTTACTGAAGTTAACCAAGGCATAGATGAGAGTCCAGCAGTGTTTTATGAGAGGTTAACTGAAGCATATAGAATGTATACTCCCTATGATCCCGATGCACCAGGAAGTTTATGCATGGTGAATTCTGCTTTTGTAAATCAGTCTCAACCAGACATTAGACGTAAATTACAGAAATTAGAAGGGTTTGCGGGCATGAATGCAACACAGCTATTGGAAGTCGCTCATAAAGTGTATGTGAATCGTGATAATGAAAGACAGAAAGAATGTGATCGAAAGATGAAGAAGAAAGCTGATTTTTTGGCTGCGGCCATAGTTGAACAGAAAAGGGGAGGTGTCCCTAGTCGAAGGAGCAGAGGAAGGGGGCGGGGCCGAGGTGAAAGCCGGCCCCAATTAGGCGTAAACCAATGCGCCTACTGCAGAGAGGAAGGACATTGGAGAGATGCATGCCCGCAACTCGAAGACGCCCACGAAGATGACGAAAACAATCATCAATGGAGAGAAGAAAGACGAGGCCGTCCCCGACATCGCAGAGGAGCCAATCGAGAGCAATACCAGCGTGAAAGAGGAGAAGCCATACAAGCATTGGCTACGACAGCCCATGATGAAGATGACGTGGATTAGGACAGACCGGGCTCCAAATTTGCTTTAGGTCTCCAGGAGCCTATGGTCGGAATACAAATAGGAGACCAAGTTATGAACTTTATGGTTGATACTGGAGCAGAACATTCAGTAGTAGACAAGAAGATAGCCCCATTTTCTACAAAAGCAGTCACCATCGTAGGAGCAACTGGTGCCAAAGCTACAAAACCTTTTCTTCAAAATCGCATATGCAGTCTAGGAGGACAGCAAATAACTCATCAATTCCTTTACATGCCTGAATGTCCAGTGCCACTACTGGGACGAGATATGTTAGCCAAGCTACAGGCCCAAATATCCTTCACTGAAAGAGGAGAAATGCAAATGACAGTAAATTCGCAAGCCAAACCAGCAGGAATGATGCTGCTCACAGTTCCCCGAGAAGAAGAATGGAGATATTACAGTGATGATTCTGTCCAAGACACCTATTTCGAACAAACCTTGAAAAGTATTGATGCCCCACCTGGAGTATGGGCAGAAGGCAGTCCTCCAGGCCTAGCCAAACATATAGCTCCAGTAATTGTAACTCTCATTCCTAGTGCTACACCAGTACATGTCAAACAATACCCTCTCCCTAGAGCTGCAATTGAAGGCATCCACCGCCACTTGCAAAGATTACTAGAACATGGCCTACTGAAAGTATGTCAATCCCCATGGAACACCCCACTTCTGCCAGTGAAAAAACCTGGAACAGATGACTACCGCCCAGTGCAAGATCTAAGAAGAGTGAATGAAGCAGTTGAGACTATACATCCAGTTGTACCCAATCCTTACACTCTTCTAGGACTAATTCCTGATGAAGCCACCCACTTCACTGTTTTAGATTTAAAAGATGCATTCTTTTGCATAAGATTAGCCCCCGTGAGTCAGATATTGTTTGCATTTGAATGGCAGGACCCAATCTCTGGAAGAGGGGGCCAACTCACCTGGACACGATTACCCCAAGGATTCAAGAATTCGCCTACCATCTTTAGTGCTGCACTGAATCAAGACCTTTCCAGCTATCCAGTGGCCCCGGGGAAGAGAGTGCTTCTCCAATACGTGGACGATCTGCTGATAGCTGCTGTATCAGAAAGTGAATGTATACAAGCCACCAAAGACCTCTTGCAGTTACTAGATGAAGCTGGATACAAAGTTTCCAGAGCAAAAGCACAACTATGCCAAAAAGAAGTGAAATACTTGGGCTTTCGCATAACCCAAGGAAGCCGAAAATTAGGCAGAGAAAGAAAAGAAGCAGTATGCAGAATTCCAACCCCAACAACCAGAAAGCAAGTCAGAGCCTTTCTGGGAGCGGCAGGATATTGCCGAATCTGGATTCCCAACTTTGCCCAAATTGCTAAGCCACTGTATGAAGCCACAAAAGGAGAAGAAAAGTCGCCACTGGAGTGGGGACCTGAGCAGGATACAGCCTTCAAGACGTTGAAGGAAGAATTGATGTCATCACCAGCCCTTGGACTACCAGATGTTCATAAGCCTTTCCACTTGTTCGTACATGAAGCACAAGGAAATGCCTTAGGCATGCTGACTCAGAAATTGGGAAATTGGGAACGACCTGTAGCATACCTATCGAAACAATTGGATACTGTGGCCAAAGGATGGCCACCTTGCCTGAGAGCAGTTGCAGCTACAGCATTGTTGGTGAGTGAAGCAGACAAGCTCACACTAGGTCAGAATATACGAGTCACTGTGACACATGCAGTCCTTGCCCTTATGGAGCAGAAAGCAAATCATTGGCTCACCAATTCCCGAATGTTGAAATATCAGAGCATGCTATGTGAAAATCCACAGATACAACTGGAAGTGAGCCATGCCTTGAATCCAGCCACATTGATACCTATTAGTGAAGAACTCCCAGAGCATGACTGTATAGAAGTCATGGACACTGTATTTTCAAGCCGACCTGATCTGACAGATGTGCCCATAGACAATCCTGACCAAATCTATTATGTTGATGGAAGCAGTCTCATCATCAATGGACGACGCTGTGCCGGATATGCAGTAGTCACTCAACATGAAGTTGTTGAGTCATCAGCCCTAGCCTCAGGCACATCAGCCCAGAAAGCAGAATTGATAGCACTTACCCGAGCACTACTACTAGGTAAAAGACTTGTGTTGAATGTATATACAGACTCTAAGTATGCCTTCACCACCTTACATGCCCATGGAGCTCTCTACAAAGAAAGAGGACTCATCACATCCAGAGGAAAATCAGTCATGTATGGCCCCGAGATACTGATGCTACTTGATGCAGTATGGGCCCCAACTCGTGTAGCTGTCATGCATTGCAGAGGACATCAAGCAGGAAAAGGAGAAGTTGCCCGAGGAAACAGATTTGCAGATGCCTCAGCACGACAAGCAGCTATGACAGGACAAATTTCGCCAAAAGCCATGCCGATGCAGGCAGCATTGTTTCCAGTACCCTTGAACTCATGGACACCACGATATACCACCAAAGAATTAGACTACTACTGTGCCAGAGAAGATGGAGTACTAAAAGATGGGTGGATTGAACTGCCACTAGCAGAGGGCAGTCAACCCCCAGGACAAATAGTAATTCCCGAATTGTTAGGACCAGCCTTTGTCAAAGCTTTCCATGAAGCCACACACTATGGGAAGACCGCTATGGAAAAAGCACTTAGACCACATTTCTACATTGCCATGTTACCAGCCCTATCAGCCTCAGTAGCACGCCAGTGTCAAATTTGTGCCAAAAACATTGCCAAGCAAGGTCCCACACCACCACCTCGAGTTCAGTCAGGAGGTGTAACCCCCATGCACCACCTGCAGATTGATTTCACTGAAATGCCAAAAGCCAGTGGATACCACTACCTATTAGTATTAGTTTGTACTTTCTCTGGGTGGGTAGAAGCTTTCCCAATCAGAACCGAAAAAGCTAGAGAAGTCACCAAAGTTTTGTTGAGAGAGATTGTCCCTAGATTTGGAATTCCAGCAGTAATAGGGTCAGACAATGGACCCTCATTTGTTTCCCAGGTTACTCAACAGTTAGCAAAAGCCTTACAGATACAATGGAAAACTCCACACTGCATACAGACCCCAGAGTTCAGGGAAAGTTGAGCGAATGAATCGTACCTTAAAAGCCCAAATGTCTAAGCTTTGTCAGGAGACACACTTGAAGTGGCCCCAAGTGCTCCCAATAGCCTTACTCAGAATACGCTCAGCTCCTGTGAAGTCAACAGGATTTTCCCCTTTTGAAGTTCTGTATGGTAAACCCCCACCAATAGTGCAAGGAATTAAAGGAAGTCTAGCCCAAATTGGTTCAGAAATAACCAGGCAAGAACTCCTAGCTCTAAGTTTTGTTCTGCAGACTCTCCATGCGTGGATCCAAGACCAGTTGCCTATCAATTTGACTGAACCCCTGCATCCCTACCAGCCTGGTACCCCGGGGTGGATCAAAGATTGGAAGAAGACACCGCTGGAACCCCATTGGAAGGGACCATACACCGTCATCCTGTCTACCCCAACTGCAGTAAAGGTAGCGGAGATCGACGCCTGGATCCACCACAGCAGAGTCAAGCCCGCAGCAGCTCCAGAACCTGAGCAGTGGACCGCGGAGCAGTATCTTGATGCACCTTTGCGAGTTACTTTGAGACGGCAACCAGCAGCTTAGACACTTTGCCACAGTGCCCTGCAGTAGCCAAGTCTTTCGAAGAGGATTGCTGTTTTCCATGCAGCAACAATTTTGTTTCAACGAACCCAATCTGCGTATGATTTTGCACACTACTTTGATACTACATTGATTAACCATACTTCAAAAGCCAACTGAAATTGCTAAGTTGGTTACTGTGTGATGGACAACTTGAGGATCTTCAATCAACACTCAGCACCCGTTGAAATTGCTTTATTAGCGCACGGGACGAAGAAACGTTCGTCGTGGTCAAGATCTGCAAGCTGAGGATTCAGAAGAACTCCAATCAACATGTATCTTTACCTTTGCTTGGCCCTGGTTGCCTGTTTTGGAGGTTTTGAACTGACTCATGCTTTACCTCCATGCACTGCTTGCATTACTTCTACTCGAACTGGACTGAAAGTAACTCAGACTTTGATTTACCATTCTCACTATACCTGCACGGGTAAAGTGACTCGGTGTATTTATAACACCACTGAACTAAATGTTTGCATTAAAGGTAACTCCAGAGTATGCTATAACCCGCATCAGAACCCATCCTATTATACGTTGGAAATACGATGGAATGATGCAGACGGACCTATAATTAATGCTACACGACCACTTAAAGATGCTAGTATACCTGCTGTTTTATATTTTGATGCATGTGATGTTATAAATAGAGATAGTCGTTCCAGATGTGGTACCTGGGAAAAAGCCTATCGCAATGATCATAAGTATATGTGCCCAGAAGGTGCCACGGGATGGAGAAAGTGTACTGGTAAGAAAGGGTCATATAGTACTGCCCCAGCTGCAGATTACTATTGCCCAAACTGGGAGTGTGTTTTTTATGCTACATGGAATGCTGGTATTACAGATGAACAGAGAGATAATCGAGTTGCCACTTTGACTAAGTCAAAGACAGATGACAAATGTAAAAAAGGTGCTTGTAACCCTTTGCAATTACGGATCCGTAATCCTAATGCATGGAAACAAGGATACAAGTTTGGTTTACATATTGCAGGTGGAGCAGTAGATCCAGGAACCATTGTGTATATAAGACTGAACACCCAAGCTTACAAGTCATCTAAATACCACATCCATAACACTTTCTATGAAGCTGTGCATGTAAATAAGTTTGAAATTCCCCATCCATCCCAGAATTTGTTTCTAGAATTAGCTGGAGCAGTAGTATCTAGTCTAAAGATCTCAGATTGTTATTTCTGTGGCGGAACCCAGATGGGTGACCAGTGGCCATGGGAGGCCCAAGAATTGAATTATTCTCTGACTTACAATCAGGCTAAATTACACAAGACTACTAGCGAATGGGTGTTAGCGCACTCAATTGTTGGACGTCTTTGCTATGCCAGAACTGGACCTCAGTTCACCCAACAGGTAGGACAGCTGGTCTGTCTTAGCCAGAGGTTTTATAATGCCACTACCAAAAAGACGTCATGGTGGTCAGGAGTAAAACACCCTGAACCTCCTAACCTATTAGCCAGATTTCCCGAACTTGCTGGTTTATGGACTAATCTTGCCAAAACTCATGCTTGGCAAGCCCCACCTGGTCTGTATTGGATCTGTGGAAACCGAGCGTATGCTCGACTCCCATCACACTGGGGAGGAGCATGTGTCTTAGGGACTATCAGACCTTCTTTCTTTCTCCTACCCACAGAACATGGAGAACAATTAGGATACCCAGTGTACACTACCCACAGACACAAAAGAGCATTGCGACAGAAAAGATCACCCCTCCAAGTAGGTAAGTGGGAGAAGTGGAAGGGTGATGATTGGCCACCAGAAAGAATTATTGAATATTATGGGCCTGCCACTTGGAATGATGATGGTATGTATGGTTATCGAACACCAATCTATATGATTAATCGTATTATCCGCTTACAAGCAGTAGTTGAAATAATAACTAATGAAACTAGCCACGCTCTCACACTTTTAGCTAGACAAAGCACCCAAATGCGCACTGCCATATACCAGAATCATCTAGCACTTGATTATTTGCTAGCAGCTGAAGGAGGAGTATGTGGTAAACTGAATTTAACCAATTGCTGTTTGAAAATAGATGATAAAGGTCAAGTAGTTGAAGAAATTGCTGAAGATATGCGCAAACATGCTTATGTGCCAGTTCAGACTTGGCACCCACTAAGATTACCTAACTGGTTTGCTAACCTTTTTTCATGGCTAGGAGGACTGCAGACTTTTCTAATACTAGTATTACTGATTGTTGTTGTTGTTATTTTCCTATTGCCATGTATAATTCCATGCTGTATGCGTTCCATACACAGTGCTATTGATAGTACAGTAGAGCGGAAGACCGCAACTAAGATAATGGCTTTATACCAACCTCGTCCTCCTGGATATAGCCGGACTCCTCTAACCGTAGTATAATTATTTTGAAGTGATTAAATTCTCACACCTTATTAACTAATAGGGTGAGATTAATCAAAGGGGGGAATGTGGCAGGTATAGGCCTGTGATCCACAGTGTCTGACATAAGCAAGCCTAACTAGCTTGACCTGTAAATGAAGCTTGTGAAGAGGCCCATAGGAATTTCACATCCCCCAATATGCTGCTATAGAATAAGAACTCAGTAAAAGTATTGAATTAGCTTAGACAAGCAGAACAGATGGAAAAATACAGAAATTCATGTTTAAAACTGCTGACAGAGAAGTTATAGAGCCCTGCTTCCCTGCACGTATTAACTAGCCCAATAGCCTTGAAAGTAGGAAAGTAACAAGTTGGTGAACAGACCATTGTAATTGGGACTAGAAGGGGGGTAAGCAGGTGCTGAGCCCACTGAAAGAACATAATTGGATAATCATATCAGTACCGGGACCAATAGAAGAGGTACGGGAGGTAAGGGAGGTTACCGGGACCAATGAAATGTTTTTCTATACCTAGAATGAAGCTAAAGTCTATAAAAGTTGTTGTATTGCCAGAGAACTTTGCTCAGCCATTTTGAATTTGATTCTGCTTGAGACTTGTGCACAAATAAATGATTTGTACCTTCTGAACAGACTCCTGGTATCATTGGTTTGTCTGCGCTCTGCTGCTACAGTGGCAGTTACAGAAATAATGGCTCACAGAAAACCATGACTGGGATGTAACTATACCCGGCTATACTTTATTCAGAAAGGACAGGGTAGGAAGAAGGGGAGGAGGAGTGGCACTATATGTAAAAAATAATATTAGTTTTGGAACTACAGAGCTTAAAAGGGAGAGAGGAGGCACTGTGGGCTAAACTAGCAAAAGGGAAAGAGAAATCTATTTGCATTAGCGTAATATACAGACCTCCCTCACAAGAGGAAGAGGTGGACAGAGTTAATTGAAGACATACACAGCATTGTTAGGAAAGGGGAAGTGCCACTGATAGGGGATTTTAATATGCCAGATGTTGATTGTCACATTCCTGCTGCAGTATCATCTAGAAGTAAGGAGATCCTGGACTCTCTACAGGGAGAACTATTTAGGCAACTGATAACAGAACCCACACGTGAAGGGGCCATACTAGACTTGGTGCTTACCAATGATGGAAGTATTTCTGATGTTATAGTAGGAGATCATTTTCCTTCCAGTGATCACCAGATGGTATGGTTCAGTATTAGGACTAGGGCTGTTAAAATCCATTCAAAAGCAAGGTTCTTAGACTTTAGAAAACTATGGGCCAATACATCAGGGAGTCATTAGAGGGATGGGAACACCTGGGGGATGTAGAAAAACAGTGGGCAAAACTGAAAGGGGATATTTTAAGGGCAACCAACCTTTTTGTAAAAATGGGAAATAAAGGTAAAAAAGAAAAGAAGACTGCTATGGTTTTGGAAAGAAGTAGCTGAAAAAGTGAAGAAAAAGAGGGAGCCCTTCATAAAATAAAAGAGATTACAGAGAGAGGAAGACAGGTATCTATATTAGGAAAAATATTAGGAAAATAAAACAAAGGATATTATAATGCCTCTGTATCGTTCCATGGTACGACCGCACCTTGAATATTGTGTGCAATTCTGGTCGCCGTATCTTAAAAAGGATATAGCGTTATTAGAAAAGGTACAGAGAAGAGCCACCAAAATGGTAAAGGGGATGGAAGGCTACTCCTATGAAGAGAGGCTACAAAGGTTAGGGCTCTTCAACCTGGAAAAGAGACGGCTGAGGGGAGATATGATAGAGGTCTATAAATTAATGAATGGAGTGGAACAGGTAAACGTAGATCGATTGTTTATGCTATCAGAATATAGAAAGACTAGGGGACATGCAATGAAGCTACAGGGTAAACTATTTAAGATAAATAAGAGAAAATATTTTTTCACTCAACATGTAATCAAACTCTGGAATTTGTCACCGGAGGATATAGTAAGAGCTGTGAGTGTAGCTGGGTTTAAAAAAGGTTTGGACAAGTTCCTGGAGGAAAGATCCATAAACCATTATTAAAAAGGGACCCAGGATATCAATGCTTGACCCAATACAAGCATTGTGGAACCTTTGTCTTTTGGGGATACTGCTAGGTACGTATGACCTAGATTGGCCACTGTTGGAAACAGGATACTGGGCTTGATGGACCTTGGTCTGACCCAGTATGGCATATCTTATGTTCTTTTGTTCTTAAAAATTACAGAAGCTAGCAAAGTAGTCAGGAAAGCAAAGATTCAAAAAGAGAAGGAAATAGCCAATGCAGTTAAATGGGGGTATAAGACATTTTTCAGATATGTTAGTGAGAAGAGGAAGGGCAAAAATGGTATTGTTAGACTCAAGGGTGAAGGGGAGGAATATGTAGAAGCTGATGAGGATAAAGCGGAATTGCTTAACAAATATTTCTGTTCTGTGTTCACAGATGAAGAACCAGGAGCAGGACCTCAGAAAACACCCACAAACAGGAACAGAAGTGAGGGGCATCTTGAACAATTTACTGTGTTCGTGAGAAACTAGCTAAACTTAAAGTAAACAAAGTATAGGCAGAATGTTGGGCCGTTAATGCAAGAGATACAAAATTACAGGTTTGGACACCTTTGCCTCTATCATTAGGTGGTAGGATAGCTACCTATAAAATGATGATTTTTCCAAAAATCTTGTATATTTTGCAATTAATTCCATTGCGGCTCTTAAGGCAAGATGTGCAGAAATTAGAGAAATTATTGCAGGGATTTTTTTGGAGAGGAAAACAGCCTAGATTAAGAATTGAACGATTGTATGGGCCATGGCAACAAGGTGGTATGGGGTTGCCTTGTTTAGAACTATATAATATGGGATGTTTACTTCGTCATGTATGTGATTGGATAGGTGGCACTTTGGTATACACTCCTTATGATTTTGAGTCTGCATTGGTTGCTCCCTATTCCCTTCGGTCAGTGTTACATGTGTTGAGAGTGAAGTTACCTAAAGAATTAAGAAATAATATTTTATGGCAAGGGGTTCGTTGGAGTTGGCAAAGGTTTTGTGAAAAATTGGGTGTTCCAAGTGAAATTTCAGGTTATTTGCCGCTGCAAGGTAATATAGCCTTTCAACAAAGTATAAAGTCAATTTTATTCAAGAGGTGGGAGGAAAAAGGGCTTCATCTGTTGTGTCAAGTAATTAATAGAGAAGGTGTACTTAAACCATTTATAGAGTTAAAAAGATGCTATCGTTTGTCTCAGGGGCATTTTTATGCATATCTACATCTGAAGTATTATTTGATTACCATGATAGATGGAAGATATGGCTTGAGATCAGAAAATATTAAGAAGTTAGAAGAGTGGTTTGCGTTTAAGGACAAAGAGAGGATAACTGTTGCAGAATATAATAAGGCTTTACTTAATTTAGCTCAAACTAAGAGTTATGATCATTTGAGCTTTCAATGGAAAAGGGAGTTAGGAATTAATCTTGAAAGGTTTGCTTGGGAAAAGGCCATAGGGCATATCCTTAGACAAATAGCTGGTGCAAAATTACGTGACATGCAATTTAAAATAATAGAACGTGCTTACATATCGCCATATAGAGCATGGAGGGGGGAGGGGGGCTTTGCACAACACAGTGAATGCCCATGGTGTGGAATGGAAAAGGCACAGTTGGGGCATATGTCCTGGTCTTGTATACTTGTAAAGAAATTTTGGAATGAAATTCAAACATTTTTAAGTGGAATATTAAGGCAAACTTTAATTCTGACTTCAGGATTTGCTATTTTTGATGTTCCTGATTCTATGGGACTTTCCTTATCAGGGAATAGTCTCTTAGTGAGGAAATGTTGTCTGCTTGCTAAACACTGTATACTTCGGAGTTGGAGAGATTCTAAAGGTCCAGAATATTGGGAGTGGAGAAATGTATTATACCAACTGATATTATGGGAGGGAGTATCTGCCAGAGGACATGTGCGTAAAAGAACTTATTTTTTAAAGGTTTGGTCTCCTTATCTTGATGGGGTTTCAGCAAGGGTAAGGAATGATATTTTAACAATTTAAATTGGCTAAGTTAGGATAAGATAAAGGGAGGGGTTGGGATTGAAAGAGGTTGGTGGGGAGGGAGGGGACTGGAAGGGGGAGGTGCAAAAGGGTGAAGGTGAGGGAAGGATATGGAGGGGGGAATATAAAAATGTAGTAATTATTTCCTTTTGTGGAATGGAATACTGCTGTTTGTAATTTTTAAGTTGGTATAATTAGGACTAGAGCTTAAAAGGGAAAGGGGGTTGGGCTGGAAAGGGTGGGGGCTAGAGGGGGGAGTAGAGGTGATGATTGGGGAGGAGGAGGGATGATGGTAGTGGACAAAGGGGGGAGAGAAGAAAAAGTAAGAAATATTCCCCATAGTGGGATAGAATATTGTTGTTCAATATCTTTTCATATGTATGCTGTGTTTCAATATGTATGCTGTTTACAATGTTTCAAATTTATGCTGCTTACAATGTTTCAATGTTTGCAATTTACGTTTCATTATGTAAGCTAATTTACAATGTTTCAATATGTAAGCTGATTACAATGTTTTAACATGTATGCTATTTAAAACGAATAAAAAGATTTAAACATAAAGTAAACAAAGCGATGAGACCGGATGGGATACACCCTAGAATACTGAGGGAACTTGGGGACAATCTAGCAGCTTCACTGACTGCCCTTTTCAATGCCTCGTTGGAGTCGGGAGTGGTGCCAAAGGACTGGAGAGAGGCTCATGTGGTGCCTTTACACAAAAGCGGAAGTAAGGGTGTGGTTGAAAACTACAGGCCGGTTAGTTTAAATTTGGTGGTGAGTAAATTATTGGAAGTGCTGCTGAAAGAGAAAATAGTGAGGTTTCTGGAGTACAGCGGATTACAAGATCAGAGGCAGCATGGCTTCACCAGAGGCAGGTCTTGTCAGTCAAATCTGATTGATTTCTTTGACTGGGTTACCAGGGAGTTAGACAGAGGGAGAGCCCTAGATGTGGTGTATTTCGATTTCAGTAAAGCCTTTGACACCATTCCTCACAGGTGACTTATAAACAAACTGAGCACCCTAGGGATTGACCCTAAAGTTACTGCTTGGGTTAGAAATTGGTTGAGTCAGAGGCGACAAAGGGTACAGGTAAATGGAGCTCACTCTGAGGAGTCTGGAAAGAAGCAAAACAATTGTAGATGCTCTCCAAGATGCATCATTTAGACAAATGGTCATGGAACCAACCAGGGAAAGCTCAACGCTGGATTTAGTGCTCACCAACGGTGATAGCGTGTCGAATGTCTGTGTGAGTGCCCCTGTGAGCAACAGCGATCATCACACGGTGTGGTCTGAGATAAAAGCCAAGGTACAAGCCAAACATAGCAAGCTCAAAATCCTAAACTTCAAAAACACTGACTTCAAAAAAATGGCCGAGTAGCTAAAGAAGGAGATGACAGGGTGGAAGGAGATAAAGGAAGTGGAATTGCAATGGGCTAAACTAAAGGTGGCAATAAAAGGGGCAACAGATAAATATGTAAAAAAAAGTAAATAAAAACAAGAGGAGAAGGAAACCTATTTGGTTTTCCAAAGAAGTGGCTGCTCAAATAAAGGCAAAAAACACAGCTTTCGCAAAATTCAAAAGCTTGCAAATAGAAGAACACAGAAATGAATACAGGATCAAACTCAAAGAATCAAAAAAAAGAAATAAGGATAGCAAAATCAAAGGCAGAGGAAAAGATGGCTAAAGATGTTAAGTGTGGCAACAAAACTTTCTTCAGGTATATTTGGGATAGGAAGAAGATCAGAGTTGGAATTGCAGGACTCAGAAGTGCTGGGAAAGGACTTGTGGAAAGTGACATAGAAAAAGTGAAATTGCTAAACAAATACTCCTGCTTTGTTTTTACTAAAGAAAATCCTGGAGATGGACCAGCTGTGACTCCCAAATATAAAAATGGGAATGAAGTAGATACCACACCATTCTCAGAAGATGAGGTGTTGGAACAACTTACTAAACTGAAAGTGGACAAAGCCATGGGACCGGATGAGATACATCCCAGGATACTGAAAGAGCTCAGAGAGGTTCTTGCAGGGCCGTTAAAGAATGTATTCAACAGATCCTTGGAAACAGGAGAGGTTCCTCAGGACTGAAGAATGGCTTATGTCGTACCTCTACACAAAAGTGGTGACAGGGAAGAAGTGTCAAACTACAGACCCATCAACCTTATCTCGGTGGCAGGAAAAGTAATGGAGGCACTCCTGAAAGAGCAAATAGTGAACTTTCTCAAAACCAACAGGTTACAAGATCCGAGGCAACATGGTTTTACTGAAGGACAATCTTGCCAAACAAATCTGATTGAGTTCTTTGACTGGGTGACCAAGGAACTAGATCAGGGGCATGTGATGGATGTCATCTACCTGGATTTCAGCAAAGCCTTTGATACTGTTCCTCATAGGAGGCTTGTCAACAAACTCAGTAGCTTGGGGATGGGTCTCAAGATGGTGAACTGGATTAGAAATTGGTTGACTGACAGACGACAGAAGGTGATGAAAGGATGAAAGGAAGGTGATTAGCGGGATGCCCCAGGGTTCGGTACGGGGCCCGGCACTGTTCAACGTATTTGTGAGGGATATTGCTGAAGGACTGAATGGAAAACTCTGTCTTTTTTCAGATGACACAAAAATTTGCAACAAAGTGGACTCCCCCGAGGGAGTGGATAACATGAGGAAAGATCTACAAAAGCTGTAAGAATGGTCTAATGCTTGGCAATTACGATTTAATGTGAAAAAGTGCAGTGTCATGCACTTAGGTAGCAGAAATCCAAGGGAAATGTACACAATAGGGGGTGAGAGGTTGGTGTGCATGGTTCAGGAGAAAGCCTTGGTGTGATTATCTCTGATGATCTCAAGGTGGCAAAACAGTGCGACAAGGCGGTGGCAAAAGCCAGGAGGATGTTGGGCTGCATACAAAGAGGGATTACCAGCAGAAAGGAAGAGGTACTTATGCCACTGTACAGGTCGCTGGTGAGGCCTCACTTGGAATACTGTGTTCAGTTTTGGAGACCATATCTTGCAAAAGATGTAAAAAGACTGGAAACTGTTCAGAGGAAGGCGACCAAAATGATTTGGAGCCTGCGTAAGAAACCCTGTGAGAAGAGACTTGAAGACCTAAATATGTACACTTTGGAGGAGAAGAGGGATAGGGGAGATATGATTCAGACCTTTAAATACTTAAAGAGGAACAATGAACAAACAAAGCTCTTCCAAAGACGGGGAAGCTGCAAAACTAGAAGGCATAACATGAAGCTGCAAAGTGGAAAATTGAAAGGCAATATCAGGAAATATTTTTTCACTGAAAGGGTGGTGGATGCTTGGAATGCTCTCCCGATGGAAGTGGTGGGGGCAAACACGGTGAAGGAATTCAAAACAGCATGGGAAAAGCACAACGGATTCCTTTATAGCAACAGGAAAAAAACAAAATAAACTGAACCATCTAACTTCTCAACAAATAGGGGTGTTCTACATGGAGTTTTGGGTCCACCCCTAAACAAAGACATGGGGAGGGGTGGCCTGCACGAAGCGACGGGTGCACCTACACTTTCCCTATATTTGCTGGGCAGACTGGATGGACCATGCTGGTCTTTATCTGCTGTCATTTACTATGTCACTATGTTACTATGTTACCAGTGGTGTGCCCCAGGAATCTGTCCATGGTCCGATTCTTTTTAACATCTTTGTTAGTGATATAGCGGAAGGGCTGTCGGGTAAGGTTTGCCTCTTTGCAGTTGACACCAAAATCTGCTATAGAATAGAAACTCAGGAAGGTATATGTTTATGTTTATTTAAAACTTTATATACCGCCCTTTACATAGGCATCTGGGCGGTTTAAAAACAAAATAAAATTAAGAATTAAAAAATGCTGCAGAAAGGGAAAAGGAACGCCATAAAAACTTTTAAAAGGATAGGGAGAGGCAGAGACAGAGATAGAGAGGGAAGGATAAACAGCAGGTAAGGAAAGAAAGACAAAGAACAACAGTGGGGAGGGAGGGTAGAAAGGGGCACTAGGGAGACGTGTCTTCGCGGAGGGAGGGGGATGGGGAGGAAGTAGCACAGCTATAGGTCAGTGAGGAGGGGGGAAAGGAGTGAGGGAGGGGGAGGGAGGTCAAAGGCTGTGCAGAAGAGATGAGGAGGGATCAAGCTAAGCTTGAAGAATTGTCTAGAATTTGGAAGCTGAGATTTAATGTTAAAAAATGCAAGGTCCTGCATTTGAGCTGTAGCAATCCAAGGAAGTACTTTTGTCCACTAAAGAAGAGCGGGACCTAGGCATGGTTGTGTCTGATGATCATAAAGTAGCTAAACAGGTAGAAAAGGTGATGGCAAAAGCTAGAAGGATGCTTGGGTGCATAGGGAGAGGAATGGCTAGCAGAAAAAAGGAGGTGATAGTGCATCTGTATAAATCTTTGTTGCGACCTCATTTGGAGTATTGTGTGCACTTCTGGAGACCGCACCTTCAAAAGGATATAAACAGACTAGAGTCCATACAGAGCGTGGCTACTAAAATGGTTAGTGGTCTTCATTACAAAGCATATGAGGACAGACAAGGATCTTAATACAAATTAGAGGAAAGGCGGGATAGAGGTGATATGAATGAAATGTTTAAATACCTCCATGGCATAAATGCACAGGAGGAGAGCCTCTTTTGATTGAAAGCAAGTTCTGCTATGAGGGGACATGGGATGAGAGTGAAGGGGGATAGATTCAGGAGTGATATGCGGAAATATTTCTTTACGGAAAGAGTGGTGGATCTATGGAATAGTCTCCCAGTGGAGGTGGTAGAGATGAGGACAGTATCTGAATTCAAAGAAGTATGGGACAAACACAGAGGATCTCTAAAGGAAAAAAAGGGGACTGTTTAGTGGTTGATATGGAAGGACAGACTAGATAGGCCATGTGGTCTTTTTCTGTCGTCATATTTCTATGTTTCTTAAATCCGGCCTGTCCAGATTCTGTACGCCCAGACGGGCCGGGGGCACCCAGACCTGAATTTGCCTCCATGTGAATAAATTAAAATGCAGTATATTTATTTATTTTATAAAATTTATTTAATTTTATATACCACACTCTTTTGAAAATCAGTGTGGTTTACATAAAACATGACATTTTACATTGAACAGGGATATCAACTTGGATAACTGTGAGAACTATCTTACATAATAAAACCTATTTGCACAGATTTACACCTGTTTAAAACTGTTTTGCTGGGGAATTATTTGTAATTCCCATGTCTCTGTATGTATATGATGTTTATGTGTTTGAATGCACCT
The DNA here is from genome assembly GCA_033557465.1 of Ichthyophis bannanicus. NCBI lineage: Eukaryota > Metazoa > Chordata > Amphibia > Gymnophiona > Ichthyophiidae > Ichthyophis > Ichthyophis bannanicus. The sequence goes on along the minus strand of CM066032.1, from coordinate 911,753,739 downwards.
CCGTTGTATGTTTTTTGTGTGTTGCACATGTGTTATGTCTGGAAAGGGTAGATGGGGATGAGGGCATTTCTGGGGATGAAGTTTTGGGTAGTGGGGACAGTTCTGGGAGATAGTTTTTGAGGAGAAAGTAGTTTGAAGTATGAGGAGTGGTTGTAGTGGGGAGTTTTAAGGGTGCAGGCAATTGTACCATGGGGTGAGTTTTTCTGGGTGGGGACAGTTGGGAGAGTGGGAGACTAATTGCAAGATGTTAGTTTTTTGGGGTGAAGCAGTTTGTGGTGTAGTGGGGAATATCCAGTGTGCAGCTGGAGAAGTGGTCAGACAGTTCCAGGGGTGATTTTCAAGGGTAAGGCAGTTTAAGGGGAGGGGGGGGGGGCAGTTGAAGGTGGTAATTTTTAGGAGTAGCGGAATTTGCAGAGTGGTAATGCAGTTATAAGGGAGTATTTTTTAGTGTTGGGCAGTGTACAGGGTGGTGGTGAAATTATATGAAGTCATTTTTGAAGGTGGGGCAGTTGTGGCGGTGTAGTTCTGGGAATGAAGCAGATTTGCAATTTGGTGGGGCAGTTGTTGAAGGTAGTTTTGGTAGGTGGGGCAGCTGTGGGAGGTTGTTTGTTGGGATGGTGGCATTTGTTGGGGAGGTAGGGCAGTTGCCTGGGAGTAATTTTTGGGCAGTATGTGAGGTGGTGGGGGTTGTTTTTTGGGGATGAAGATCAGTGAGGGGATTGGGATAGCAGAGAACAGAGAGAAGGAGTTTGAAAGGAGCAATTCCTTAGCTGCTATGTTTCACTGTAGATAAGTTTCTATGCTACAGAAACTAGACCTCCTGCTCTCACAGAAATACATTGGGCTATTTTTGGGAGGGAGTGGCTTATTTTTCTAGAAACACCTGGTCTGATTTGGCTCATTTTCTTTTTTTTTGTAATTTAATATTTTATTGAATTTTTTAAATATATCACAAGTTTACACACTTGTAACGGTAATGGGGGACACTTCAGAAATAACAATAAAGTAAAGAGATGCAAGCAAAAATTTTCAAAAAGTAAACCCCACGCCTAGCCCACCATCAATGAGAGAATTCCAAAAGGAAAAATTCAATAACAAACAAATTAAGGAACTTAGCGACGTCAACAGCCAGAGCTACAGCATACACATCAGAAGAAACCCGCTCACTCACCCCCTACTGATCCCTTGAAATTTAGAAAGGAAATCAATTGAGATGGATATAAAAAAATAAAGGAATTACCCTGAAATTTAACCAAGCATTTACATAGGTACTTTAGAAAAAATAAACCACTAAGCTGGAGAACCCGCGGACGCAGGACCAAAAACTCCTTCCTGCGACGACAGGTTTCCTGAGCCAGATCAGGAAAAATACGAACAAGACACCTCTTAAATAAAACATTCCTTTTCCTGAAAAAAAGTCTTAACAACCATTCTCGATCAGAAATCAGAGCAAAAGTAATTAAACAGATTGCAGATCTCAATTTATCAGAGGTTTCTAACAATTCTGAAACATTTAAAACATCTAATTGCCCAGGACCAGCTGCTTCGCTAGTAGTTGAAGCCTTCCGGGCCATAGGAAGATAATATATCTTTGCAATAGGAGGACAGGAGTCCATGGGGACCCCCAATATTTCAACTAGGTAATTTTTAAACATTTCTTTAGCTGATATAGGAGGTGAGCAAGGAAGATTAACCAAACAAAGATTAGCCAATTTAGTAAAATTATCTAACTGCTCCAACCTTCAACTGATTAGAATCTTTAATAAATAATTCAAAGTCTCCAAATAAGCAGTCTTTTCTGAGACTTCTTCCAACTTTGCTTTTGTAGAATTTAAATCCTGCACCGATTGTGCAAGATTTATTGTATTCAATCCAACCTGATCTTGAATGCGGTTAATCTGGGACACCAAGGATTCTCCTAAATGATTAATCGTGTTCCAGATAGACTCCAGGGTGAAATGCTCAGGACGTGGCAGGGAAAAGGAAAAAAAGTACCCCACGTTGAATTCTTGGCAAATCTCCAATGGGTCGCGGGGCCAATATGGGGGTTCCAGGGATTCCAGCATCCTTGCCGGTCTCCACAGCAGAGCTCTCGATCTCCTGCGCAGACCCGGAGAGCTGTTCCGGTAGAGAAACTCCCCCCTCTGCCATGCTTGGAAGGAGCGACCCCAGCTGAGGCCGAGGAAACCCCAATTCTGGAGAGACCAAGACCTCTGCACCTCTCCAAGCTAACTCAGGGCGTGGCAACTTCGAAGAGCGATGTGCTTCCGGGGGCGTAAGGTCGCTGCTCGAGGGAGACGCCGAGCTATCCAGCCCCAACCGTTCTCCAGCCGAGCTTCCGTCCCCCGCTTCTGCTGGCTGCGGCACCTGATGACGCAACACAAATGTATCAAGTGGCCCAGAAATGGGAGTCGAGGATAACGCAGGTGCCTGGGGCAGCACACTGCGTTTAACCGTCCTCTTACGTCCCATCAGGAAAGGAGGTCAGGCACCTAGACGCCGCATAACGCCATCTTAGAATCCCCAGCTCAATTTGGCTCATTTTCAAACTCAATTTGTCTTTTTACCAGTATTTCCCACATGCCAAGTTTCATCCCATTCCATTACATTTTCAGAGTTAATTTGACCCCAAATGGACAGACTCATGTTGTATAACTCTTTCCAACTTTCATATGGTTGCAAAGAATACAAAATAATATAAGGCAGACAAGTGACTCCCTTTTCTTACTCCCCATCTTCTACCTTAAAAACATGTTGCCAAATCCCCACTTCCAGCCCTGATTTCCTGAAGGGGCCCCTGGACCTGAGCGGTAAGAGGTCAGGCTCTTGCCTCCTCCTGTTGGACTGCAGTCTACATGCTGGTATAGCACTATGGGCATACTACTTGGCATAGTACTTCAGTGCTTCTTACCAGCATGATTCTGTCAAAAACATGCATTTGAAAAGCAGGCAAGTCTGTGTGCCCTTTTTTGCACCCCACTGTCCCCATGTTGGTTTTAATAAAAGGTTTCATACTATTCAGCTGAAGGCTGCATTAACTTAGGTCATCTTTGTTCTATTTATCTGTAGATAAAGTAAAACACCAGAGGTGCTGCTTTACTTATTTGCATATGAAGTGGCACTATATGTTTAAATAACACTGCTAAATATATCTTAATGCCTGGATTGCCGCTTTTCCATTTAAATTAGGCCAGCAAAAATAGTAGGTCTACCTTAGTGATTGAATTTTCAATTTGTTAGGAACCAGGCTCCACTTTGGGGAATGGGGAGCCTATTCCAAAAGGATGGATTCCATTTTAACCACTGTGGAACCCAGTTGCTGGCACTAACATTCCAAAAAGGGAATAGAGAGAGTTTAAATTCGATCATGAGGGGAAAGCCGACAGTCAGCAGCACATGGTCCGGAGTGAGGTATCTTTGAAGCATACTAACAAAACAGGGAAGTTAAGGCATCCCAACATAGGCTGCCATTAAGGTAAAGGCAACCCAGGTAAATATATAAATAAACATGTTGTAAACTTAACAACATACTTTGAAATATCCAGATGCAGAGCAAGAACTCGAATAAATAAGATGGGAGAGTTAAAATGTACAGCAATGTTGGCGGGTTTCTCCAACAATGTCCCGCTTTCTGCTAATAAGGGGTACAGACCCTTTTTTGCCGGGGCAGGAGGCTCACCCTTTTGGTGTCTGGGAGTCCAAGGGGCTGCAATGGTTGTGACAGGAACATGGATGGTTCCAGTGTTATGCAGTCCTTTCAGGTACTACAGGAAGAGTTTAATCTTGAAGGACTAGAAAGGGGGACTGTTACTTCTGGAGAGAAATCTGCAACTGTGAGTATATACTTCTGGTAATTTTCTAAAAAGAATTCTTTGTATTAAAGCTACTTAAACTGTGAACCCACTGTTTTTTGTTGGATCAGTTAGGGCCTAGTAGCAGCAATTAAAGTTTGAATTTAAAACACAGAGGAGAGCTTTCTGGTTAAATTTCATACCCAGCAGAGAGCTTGTAGTTTAAATTTCATAAGAAGTTAGAGCCTAGCAGCAGCTAAAAGCTATAATTTAAATCAAATCAGAATTTAGCTTACCTCAGCAGCACAAGACAGGGTACTGTGTAGCAGCCCTCTTTTAATAAGTGTTATTTCCCTCCCTCCCTCCCCACACCCATCCTCCCCTGGGATAATCATAGCTTTATAGGTACTTACACATCTTAAAAGACAGGAGGTGCTTTCAGGTGAAGCTCATTACCCAAATCAGTCATACACTAAGGACCTGAGATTAATTAAGCTTCAGGTGAACAAGGTATATTAAACATATTAGGTACAGTTTTATTGGTATAAATACCCATAGCAACCCCTAGTAAGTAAGAACTTAAAGATCTAGACACAAACTTAAAACTAAGATGCAGACAGCAGTCCAGCAGTGGGAAGGGGGCTTTCCAGTCTTTTGCATTGAGTGTCACATGTATGATTTTCTCCCAGTTGGTGAGAGGTCTTACGTGTGCACTAGGTGCAAGGAGCTCTTTGCTCTCAGGGAACAAGTCCGTTCTCTAGAGGCTAAAGTAGCAGACTTGGAAAACATAAGACAGACAGAGAGGTACATAGACGAGACCTACAGGGATATAGTCCTGAAGTCCCACCCCCAGTCTGGCAGCACCCCTGTTGCCATGGAGGAGAGAGGTCATGTGACAGGAGAGCATCACCCTCGTGTGCAGGAAGTGATCCTGTAACTAGGACCTGTCCTCCGGGTGATGTAAAACCTTCTCGCACCGAGGAAGTTTCTCCAGGGCCATGTGCCCATGAGGGAAGGGTTAGGACAGCCGTTATAGTAGGTGATTCGATCATTAGGCATGTAGATAGCTGGGTGGCTGGTGGACGTGAGGATCGCTTGGTAACATGCCTGCCTGGTGCGAAGGTAGCGGACCTCACGCGCCACCTAGATAAGGTCTTAGATAGTGCTGGGGAGGAGTCTGCTGTCTTGGTACATGTCGGTACCAATGACACAGGAAAATGTGGTAGGGAGGTTCTGGAGGCAAAATTTAGGTTTTTAGGTAGAAAGTTGAAATCCAGAACTTCCAGGGTAGCATTCTCCGAAATGCTTCCTGTTCCACGCACAGGACCCAAAAGGCAGGCAGAGCTCCGGAGTCTCAATGCATGGATAAGACAATGGTGCAGAGATGAGGGTTTTGGATTTGTTAGGAACTGGGGAACATTCTGGGGAAAGAAGGGGCTCTTCCGAAGGGTTGGGCTTCACCTTAACCGGGATGGAACCAGGCTGCTGGCATTAACCTTTAAAAAGGAGATAGAGCAGCTTTTAAACTAGATATTAGGGGAAAGCCGACAATCGCCCAAGAGCGGATGGTTCGGAAGAATGTATCCTTGAAGGATACTACCAAAAGCAGAGAGGTTCCACAAAAGAGTAAAGTAGCCCGAATGCCCTCAAGTATGGAGCAGACAGAGCTTAAAGATCCCAATTTACCCATGTCTAACAATAGCCAAATTAACATGAATAAAATACAGTCTCTAAAATGCTTGTATGCAAATGCTAGAAGTCTAAAGAATAAGATGGGAGAGTTAGAATATATAGCACTAAATGAAAGGTTAGATATGATTGGAATATCAGAGACATGGTGGAAGGAGGACAACCAGTGGGACACTGTGATACCTGGGTACAAACTATATCGTAATGATAGAGCTGATCAAATTGGTGGAGGGGTTGCGCTCTATGTTAGAGAGGGCATTGACTCAGAAAGGATTAAAGTTTTGCAGGAAACAAAATCTGCTGTAGAATCTATATGGATTGAAATTCCATATAAAAGGGGGAAGGCGATGGCAGTGGGGGTGTACTATCGAGCCCCTGGCCAGAATGACCAAATGGATGATGAAATGCTCAAAGAAATCAAGGAAGCTAACAAACGTTACAGCGCAGTAATAAATGGGTGATTTCAATTACCCCGGTATCGACTGGGTCAGTGTCACATCAGGACATGCTAGGGAGATAATGTTCCTAGATGAAATAAATGACTGCTTCTTGGAGCAGCTGGTTCATGAACCAACCAGAGGGGAAGCCATATTAGACCTAGTCCTTAGTGGAACACCAGATCTAGTGCAAGAGATAAGGGTGTTGGGGCCACTTGGCAATAGTGATCATAGCATGATCGCCTTTGATTTAATTAGTGGAGGAGGGATAGTAAGGAAATCCACAGTACTACCTTTTAATTTTCGAAAGGGAGACTATGATAAAATGAGGAAAACAGTTAAGAAAAAACTAAAAGGAGCAGTTCCGAAGATTAAAGACGTACATCAAGCTTGGGTGTTGTTGAAAAATACTATCTTGGAAGCCCAGACCAGCTGTATTCCATGCTTTAAGAAAAGTGGAAGGAAGTCCAAAAAACTGCCAGCATGGTTTAAAGGTGAGGTCAGAGAGGCTGTTGTTGCCAAAAAAGCATCTTTCAGGAAATGGAAAAAAGAGCCAAATGACGAAACCTGGAAACAGCACAAGCACTGGCAAGTCAAATGCAAGGCATTGATAAGGCAAGCAAAGAGAGAATTTGAGAAGAAGCTTGCTGCGAAAGCAAAAACGCGAAATAAAGACCTTTTCAAGAACATTCGTAGCAAAAAACCTGTGAGAGAGTCAGTTGGTCCATTAGATGATAAAGGGGTTAAAGGAGCATTAAGAGGCGACAAGGCGATAGCGGAGAGACTGAATGAATTCTTTGCTTCGGTCTTTACTGAGGAAGATGTAGGGATGTTACCCATGACTGAAGTGGTATTTAAAGGTGCGGAAGAATTGAAGGAAATATCGATACATCGGGAAGATGTCTTACAACTATTAGATAAACTGAAGAGTAGCAAATCACCTGGGCCGGATGGTATACATCCAAGGGTGTTGAAAGAACTGAAATATGAGATTGCAGAACTGCTATCAGTAATCTGTGAACTATCATTAAAATCATCTCTAATACCTGAAGACTGGAGGATCGCCAATGTAACACCAATTTTTAAAAAGGGTTCCAGGGGTGATCCGGGAAACTACAGACCGGTGAGCCTGACGTCAGTACCGGGAAAAATGGTAGAAACCATCATAAAGAATAAAATTACTCAGCATGTAGATAGTCACAACCTAATGGGAGACAGACAACATGGCTTTAGACAAGGAAGATATTGTCTTACTAATCTGTTATGTTTTTTTGAAGGAGTGAATAAACAGGTGGACAAAGGTGAGTCGGTTGATATTGTGTATCTGGACTTTCAGAAAGCCTTTGACAAGGTCCCTCATCAGAGACTTTTGGCAAAACTAAAGAGTCATGGGATAGGAGGCAGTGTACTATTGTGGATCAGGAACTGGTTAAAAGATAGAAAGCAGAGGGTAGGGCTAAATGGCCAATTTTCCCAATGGAGAAAGGTGAATAGTGGTGTACCCCAGGGATCTGTGCTGCGTCCGCTGCTTTTTGACATATTCATAAATGACCTGGAAAGTGGAATAACGAGTGAGGTTATCAAATTTGCAGATGACACAAAACTATTTAAAGTTGTTAAAACCCAATAGGATTGTGAAAAATTGCAAGAGGATCTTGATAAATTGGAAGACTGGGCATCAAAATGGCAGATGAAATTTAATGTTGACAAGTGCAAGGTTATGCACCTAGGGAAGAACAACCCAAACTATGGTTACATGATGCAAGGTTCCACATTAGGAACCACCACCCAGGAAAAAGATTTAGGCGTCATTGTGGATAGCATGTTAAAACCCTCGGCCCAGTGTGCAGCGGCGGCCAAGAGAGCAAATAGAATGCTAGGTATGATAAGGAAAGGAATGGAAAATAAAACAAAAGATATTATAATGCCTCTATATCGTTCCATGGTGAGACCGCACCTTGAATATTGTGTGCAATTCTGGTCGCTGTATCTTAAAAAGGATATAGCAATTTTAGAAAAGGTACAGAAAAGAGCCACCAAAATGGTAAAGGTGATGGAAGGATACTCCTATGAAGAAAGGCTAAAAAGGTTAGGGCTCTTTAACCTGGAAAAGAGATGGCTGAGGGGAGATATGATAGAAGTCTATAAATTAATGAACGGAGTGGAACGGGTAAACGTAAATCGATTGTTTACCTTATCAGAATATAGAAAGACTAGGGGACATGCAATGAAGCTACAGGGTAAACTATTTAAGACTAATAAAAGAAAATATTTTTTCACTCAGCGTGTAATCAAACTCTGGAATTTGTTACCGGAGGATGTAGTAAAGGCTGTTAGTGTAGCTGGGTTTAAAAAAGGTTTGGACAAGTTCCTGGAGGAAAGGTCCATAAACCATTATTAAGAAGTGACCGAAGATATCAATGCTTGACCCAGTACAAGCATTGTGGAACTTGTGTCTCTTGGGAAACTGCTAGGTACATATGACCTAGATTGGCCACTGTTGGAAACAGAATACTGGGCTTGATGGACCTTGGTCTGACCCAGTATGGCATATCTTATGTTCTTATGTTCTTATGTTCTGGGAGCCCATGTGTTTGCGTATTGCCAAATACGTCACTTTGTGCAGTCGCTCCAGCAGGATGCCCTGGCGTCAGCAACACTAGAGTGTTAGGAACATTTCTTTGAATTTGAGGATCAGAGCATGTTTTCTATTTTTCAATATTGTCGTAAACTGAATGAATGGGCTCCTGTCCAGGATTACTCCCATTTGGAGACCCAATGGGCAGTGGAATTGCATGTGGCCATGGAGGTTGGAGCGGTGCTGAAAGTCATTTTGCGGATTCCTGGATTGGTGGAGGGGGCTCATCTCTGAAAGGTGCAATATTGGGCGGTGTATCAGGCTCAGTTTTCTCCACTGCAAGCCGTGGGTAGTGGCCTGGTAAGGGGAGGGGACTGTCCATGGTACATGTCCCCAGCAGCCGACTTTATTTATTTTTATTTTTGGCATTTGGCATTTTTTGCCATTTTGGGGCATATGTGGTGGCACTGTGCCTTGGTGCAGTGTTACTGGCAATGTGTCCAGGGCTACCTAACGGACTTGCTGGGGCAACAAGTGGTGGTGACAGCTGATTTGTTGGGCTCCGGGATGCTTAAGGGCCAGTCTGCCCAGCTCCTGATGCGGACAGTGTGTGTGGTGGGGTAGCAGCTGATTCTTCGCCACTGGCGGGACAGCACTGCTCTTTCCTATTGGGAATGGCAGTTGTTTGCATGGACTTATGCTCCTAGAATGTCTGGCTGCCCATGGGAAGTCAAAGCGAAGGGGGGGGGCATTTCTGTCATGTGAGAAGTGTACATCACTAGGCTGGCCCCATGAACCAATGTGTCTTGGGAGTTACTAGTTGATTTTTGTTGTCAGGGGAGTTGTGGTGTAAGAAGCCTTGTTGAGGTGGAGCAGGACATGTTGGGGAACACAAGGAGCAAAAGAGTATATTGGTCGTAGATGACTTTATTGGTGAAGACCCCAACGCGTTTCGGCAAACGCCTTTCTTGTGTTCCCCTGGACTTTATTGCAAGAGCGAGCGCTCTTTTCTGTGTTTCCCCCAGCAGGACATGTTGGTCCACTACTCTTGGGGTGGGATGGGAAGGGTGGGAGGGGAGTAGGGTGGGGGAGAGATTGCATATTTGAATCCAAACTGAAAATTCTAAAAGTCTAAACTACTAACAATGTACTTGGTAGGGGGTATATAATTGTTCCTGCAATTGAGTGATGCAGTATATCTTTTACACCTTTGTACATGTTGGTACATTGTTACTGTTATTTGTATAGTCTACATGTCACGGCATTGTATGATAAGAGAGTTGGGGCACTGTATAAGAGTGATTTTTGGCCCTGATGAGATAGGGAGCATGTGCTGATTGATGGCATGTTTGTATTTGTTTTCAATAGATATTATTATAAAAATAAAATGTACAGCAATGAATGAAGAGGTAGATATAAGTGGCATCTCAGAGACATGGTGGAAAGAGTACAGTGATACCAAGAAACAATTAAATCATAATGATAGGGTAGAACAAATTGGTGAAGGGGTAGTACTATGTGTTAAAGAGAGCATTTAAAGTCACATTTTAGAAATGATTTCCAAGTGAAATCTGGGACGTCCAAGCTAGAACAGCCCAAAAATAGGCAGGCATGTCTAGGTTCGCAAACATGGATGTGCCCGATATGAGCAGCTGCAGGGCCATCTACACGGACACCCCTGAAATATTATTCCAGCCCAAGGATGTCTCAGAGACATCCAGTGGAAGTGCAAGCACAACACAAATTTCCCAATTACTCAAAAAAATTCATTGCACTTGTGGAGGGTATAAGGAATGCTGGAGTGCCCATCTTCTCTACATGATCCAAAGGTTTTAGGGCTCAAACACTTTTCCTGTGCCTGGAGAAGGACTAATTTGAACGAAGGTGCAGACGTAACTGACCTATCTGAAATGAAATAGGGACATCTAAGGTCATCACCGTGCCTCGGACATGCTTCTTCCACACCCCCTGCCTACTTGGACTCTCCTGCACGAGAGACATCACCAAAAGTTATTTGTGAAATTGCTCCAGGGACATCTCCATGATTTGGACATCCGCATGCACATTTTTGGACGTCCAAATCACGACTAAGCCTTTTAAAATTATTTCCTTAGTAAACAAGGATCTATACGGATAGAAATTTCATGTGTGAAGGGAAAGAATAGCAGTGGGAATACCCGTATACTACCATCCGCCAGGCCAAGTGAAAAGAAAGATGAGGAAATGGTAACAGAAATTAGGGAAGGTAACAAAACACAGTAATAATGAGTGATGACAGTTACCCCAGTAATGCTAGAGTAAATGTTGTATCAGGACATGCTAAGGAGATAAAGTTTCTAGTTGAAATACTGTAAATGACTGCTTATGGCGTAGCTGGTGTAAAAGTCAACAAGAGCTTTTTAAACCTAGTCCTTAGTGGAACTCAGGATTTGGTGTGAGAGCTGAGAGGTAATGGTGTTAGAGTTACCTGGCAACAGTAATCATAACACAATCAAACATGACTTAATAATTAGAGGGAGGACACTAAGGAAATTTACTGTGCTAGCAATTAACTTTCAAAAGGAATGGACTAAGATACAATTAGGAAAAGTGTTATAAAACAAAACCAAACCTAAAATGAACAGCTGTTAAGGGCTCAATATTCAGCGGCAGCTACTAGTGCGATTATGGCCACTAGTTGTCGCCACTGAACATTAAACCCAAAATTCAATGCCAGGACCATATCCAGCCATCGGCACTGAATATCTGGGTTGGCCAGTGAAGTAGGAAGCTAACTGGGCAGCGGCAATATTCAGCTGCTGCTCGGTTAGCTTTGGCAGCAAAAGTTAGGACAGCCTTTAAAGTTCCTAACTTTTGCCACTGTGGGATTACCGGGCAGAGGCTGAATACTGCCACTGACTATTATCCCCAGGTGCTACCCACAGAATGCCCCCGAACACCCTGATGCTAACCGGTTAACACTGGGGGGCCAAGCGGCGGCACCTGCAGATATTCAGCGATACAAACTGCAAACTGTGTAAATGCCTTCAAATTCAGGCCACCGTTTCTGCTTTGGGTTTATAACTTCCCTTTGATGCCTCCCTCCTTTCAAACCCAACAATAGCACATAACCTTCTTTCCAGATCCCCCTTTCCCCTATCACAGCATAGCTACCTTTGATCATCTGTGTGCATTCGCCCTTTGCATACCAACCTGTTCTATTCCAACATATTCCACCAGCTTCTCCCTTCCAACCTCAAGGGAGATGCAAGAAACCACCAATCAGCCACCACTCACATTATCACAAATTATGCAATATCAAACTCCATACAGAATGTGGTAGGCTTCATATATAGGGATCCCATAGTGTCCCATGCTCTGGGTCTCATATTTGGCAGCACTTATCTGGCTGACAGCACCTACTAACTGGGTAAGTGGCACTGACTGTGATATCCAGTGGCGCTATCGCCACAGGCCGCTTCAGCACGAACCAGATCGTACCAGAGAAATCTCGGGGCAGAGTCAGGGCGGGGCAGGAAATTATTTGGATAGTGGTAATTTTCAGTGTCACTATCCACATAACCTAGGACAGCAAAAAATCTGTCTTAAGCTATACACATGGGGGATTTTCAATGGTGGCAGCCAGCGCAGTGGGTCATCGCTGCTTTAACTTTGCCCTGGATATTCAATGCCAGGGCCATATCTGGACCCCAACATTGAATACTTAGATTGCACGGATTGTGATCTTGCAGTCCAGTCAATGGCGATAAGAAACATAAGCATAAGATATGTCATACTGGGTGAGACCAAGGCTCCATCAAGCCCAGTATCCTGTTTCCAACAGTGGCCAATCCAGGTCACAAATACCTGGCAGTTTCCTAAATAGGCACACAGGTTCCACAATGCTCATCCTGGGGTAAGCAGTGGATTTCCTGGGTCCTCTTTAATAATGGTTTATGGACCTTTCCTCCGGGAACTTGTCCAAACCTTTTTTAAACCCAGCTCACTAACACGTTCCATTTCATTCTTGACCACCTCCAACTTCCTTTGCCCTGTGCCTGGGGCCCTCTCAGCAACTTCTGCCCTGGGCCTCTGCATGTCTAACACTGCAGTAAGATTTGAACCCTAACTTCCCTGGTTCTAAGCATTAGGCTATTCCTCCCCTCCATCTCAAGCAGAAAGGAATGAAATAGTGGCATGTGAGAGTGCTGGGGTGGGGAAGGGGGGTAGGATACTGGCAGGTGAGAGCATGGGAAAGGAATGGGGCAGGGGCAGATGAGGTGGGAAGGGCTAGCTGGGAGCACAGGGAGGGGACGGGGCAAATTGCAGGTGAGAATGCTGGGAGGATGTGAGACAACGGCAAACGAGAGTATGAGAAAAGAATGGGGCAGTGGCAGGAGAAAGTGATGGGAGGGTATGGGATGGGGCAATGGCAGGAGAAAGTGATGGGAGGGGATGGGATGGGGCATTGGCAGGAGAAAGTGATGGGAGGGGATGGGATGGGGCAGTGGCAGGAGAAAGTGATGGGAGGGGATGGGATGGGGCACTGGCAGGAGAAAGTGATGGGAGGGGATGGGATGGGGCAATGGCAGGAGAAAGTGATGGGAGGGGATGGGATGGGGCAATGGCAGGAGAAAGTGATGGGAGGGGATGGGATGGGGCAATGGCAGGAGAAAGTGATGGGAGGGGATGGGATGGGGCAGTGGCAGGAGAAAGTGATGGGAGGGGATGGGATGGGGCAATGGCAGGAGAAAGTGATGGGAGGGGACGGGATGGGGCAGTGACAGGTAGGAACACTGGGAGAGGATGAGGCAAAGGCAGATAAGAGTAAGGGGAAAGGAGGGAATATTTAGCCGCTGACTGGATTATAAAACCTGCTAAAATTAGAAGAGCCATTCAGCTGAATACTGCCGCTGCCTAGTTAACCTGCAGTGCCGCCCCCGCTCTGCCCTCACAATGCCCTGATGGTAGCCGGGGACATTCAGCAATATGTTAGCGCCTCTGAACATCGTGGTGACCGTGATTAACGCGCTTGTCAGGTCTGGTAACTGCATTAATCGTGTTGCATATTTCTCCATAGGCTATCCACATAGTGGCCTGAAAATTGCCACTCCCCAGATAGCATCAGTGGCCAAGACTGAAGCCTGATATTCAGCACTAGTCACTATCTGGATACTTACTATAAATAACACGTTCAATCAAACCCAAATGTAGTGCGATGAATCCTTTATAACTCTCATTCAAGATCCAGGTTCAAGTCACAGGCTTGCTCTGCACTTCACTCAGGACTCCGTCCTTTCCAATCGTGCTGTTGTTGTTACTTTTATTACTACTGTGACCATCCAATATGATAATTTTCATTAGTTTGCACTGATAACTGTTCTTCCTTCATTTATTTTATTATGTCAAAAAGGTGTAAAAAATATTTTAAAAAAGAAAGAGATCTCGACGCTCAAGTTCGGCGCCACAATGGAGTTTCAGCATGAAATTTTCTTCAGGAGATCCTTTGTTTAATCTACAAAACAAACACAGTGAAAATTCACTTTCCTACCCTTACTATCGAAAAACACCAATTACAAACAATACTCAGTCACCTCAAAAGTGCCTCTAATACATATATCCATAAATCTACCTTAAAATCACTACTACTCACAGTTACTACTGCTGCCCGCGCCTCCATTCTTTTTTTCTTTCAATCGAAAAGACGCCGCGCATGCGAGATGGAGATTTCCCTCTGTATTTAAAAACCCTCCAAAACATTCTATTGGTTCCACCTAATTTTTCCATTGGACGGTAGTTGAATTCACTTCTTCTATATCTGTCTCCTACTTTATCGATAATGTGCTCTCCTAAGCAATGGAAATCTCAGCAGCTCCCATGTTGTCAACCCTACACGCATATCCAATGAATGCCATCCTAAATCCAAGTTTAGCTAAGTTCAAACGTCCAATTCAAAAGAGGCTAACCAAAGCTCTCTTACCTATATGCTGTCTCATCTCTTTCGTCATTGTCCATTCACTTTATGAATGGTGGACTATCTAGACTCCAACTTATTAGTTTCAGATACACTAGGGACCGTGGACTCTCTAACATGCAACTATTAATTTCAAGTGCACGCTGTCCAGTCTATAGTGACATTTAAACCCCCTGTATAAACAGTATCGAGCCGATGAATCCAGCGTTGTTCACGCAATAGTAACGTTTCATCCAGCGTTCTAGCACCCTGTGCATGAGAGACCTGTTCAATCACAAAACTACGAAGTTGTTCAAACGTGTGCCCTTGTGATAGACAATGTGAAACTAATGGAGCCTCTTGTCTACGACACTTTATGCAACTCCTGTGTTCACGTAATCGAGTTCTCAAAGAACGGGTCATTTTACCTATATATCTAAGTCCACAGGGGCAAATTATAGTGTAAACTACTGCCTCCGAATCACATGTGGTATTAGAATGAAGGTAATATGTCTTACTCTGATAACTAAATTGTGATATCTCCACCATAATCGCACAAACATCACAGGCACCACATTGTTTGTGACTGCCTGTTATTATCTGCCTGTCTATAGGAGGAAGCACTGTAGGACTAAGGTACTCTTTTAGGTTACGTCCCCGTTGCCACACACACCTAATACGTTTAGTCTCCAAACCGGGAACTACTGTTAGTATGTTTTTATGTTTATTAAAAAGTTTTTGTATTTGAAAACTCATGGGAGTGTATGCTGTTATGAAATTGATGTTGTCCTTGTCCTTATATCTTATAGAAGGTGGTGGCCTCGTTTTTAACAACTCAGTTCTATGGTTATAAAGAGCCCTACAGTAGGCTCTTTGAACTATCGATCTTGGATACCCCCTATTTAAAAAATCTTTCTTTAGTCCTTTCGCCTGCTGTTTATACTCCCGAACATTGGAACAGTTCCGTCGAAATCGAAGGAACTGTGAGAACGGGAGAGATTCCTTCAATTGCTGAGGATGTCTGCTAGAAAAATGAAGGAACGTATTCCGATCGGTGGGTTTCCTACAAATAGACGTATGCCATCCATGGGCACCCCTTGTCACTTGCACATCTAAATATGTTATTTTTTCTTGATGATATACTGAAGTAAATTTAAGGTTTTTATCTTGATGATTAAGCCAACTAAAAAAATGTTCCAAAGAACTAGATGTTCCTTTCCATATTAGGAAAACATCATCAATATACCGCCGCCACGTAATAACATTAGACTTAAATTGAAACCGGGATAAATATTTTACTTCAAACTCCTCCATGTAGAAGTTCGCCACGGAGGGGGCACAGGTAGCACCCATCGCCACCCCCCCTATTTGTTGGTACACTACTCCCTCAAACATGAAGTGATTACGATAGATAGCTAATTTTGCCAAGTCCAACAAAAAATTAACATGCAAGATCGAGAGATCTCCTCGTGCTAATAATACTTTCTGAATAACATGAATTGCTGCCTCTTGCGGTATACTAGTGTAAAGGGATGAAACATCCAATGTGACCAACCATGTATCATCATGTTCCGCCCATCCTGCCAAACTTTCCATGATATTCAAGAAATGCGTAGTGTCCTTTAAATAAGAGCCAATACGAGCGAGCATGGGACGTAAAAAAGAATCCAAATATGTTGACAAAGGTTCTAATGTACTCCCCCTGGTCGACACTATAGGTCTTCCCGGGGGGTCTGTTAGACTTTTGTGGATTTTGGGAACCGTGTAAAATTTAGCCATGGTTGGGGGAAAGCACGTTAAGGTAATTAAACTCTTTTTTAGAAATCACCTTTTGCTGCAAGGCCTGCTGTGTAATACATTTAATCTCTGCTTGTAACTGTGGCGTGGGATCTATTGACAACTTCCTGTATGTCATGCCATCTTGCAATTGCATGTTAGCTTCTCCGACATATTTGGCCCTGTCTAAAACTACCACCGCCCCTCCCTTATCAGCCCTCTTAACCACTATATCCCTTCTACCACGTAAATCTCGTAAAGCCTATTCTCTACTGGGGATAAAGCCTGTCCTCTCAACTTACTGGTTTTTGCTAACTTGCTGATATCCTGTAACATCAACTCTTTAAAGATGGCTAATGCTGGGTGCGGGGGTATGGGGGGTACCCATTTTGATTTTAGAGGCAAAGAGGCAAAGAGAGCTTTGGTTAGCCTCTTTTGAATTGGACGTTTGAACTTAGCTAAACTTGGATTTAGGATGGCATTCATTGGATATGCGCGTAGGGTTGACAACATGGGAGCTGCTGAGATTTCCATTGGTTAGGAGAGCACATTATCGATAAAGTAGGAGACAGATATAGAAGAAGTGAATTCAACTACCGTCCAATGGAAAAATTAGGTGGAACCAATAGAATGTTTTGGAGGGGTTTTAAATACAGAGGGAAATCTCCATCTCGCATGCGCGGCGTCTTTTCGATTGAAAGAAAAAAAGAATGGAGGCGCGGGCAGCAGTAGTAACTGTGAGTAGTAGTGATTTTAAGGTAGATTTATGGATATATGTATTAGAGGCACTTTTGAGGTGACTGAGTATTGTTTGTAATTGGTGTTTTTCGATAGTAAGGGTAGGAAAGTGAATTTTCACTGTGTTTGTTTTGTAGATTAAACAAAGGATCTCCTGAAGAAAGTTTCATGCTGAAACGCCATTGTGGCGCCGAACTTGAGCGTCGAGATCTCTTTCTTTTTTAAAATATTTTTTACACCTTTTTGACATAATAAAATAAATGAAGGAAGAACAGTTATCAGTGCAAACTAATGAAAATTATCATATTGGATGGTCACAGTAGTAATAAAAGTAACAACAACAGCACGATTGGAAAGGACGGAGTCCTGAGTGAAGTGCAGAGCAAGCCTGTGACTTGAACCTGGATCTTGAATGAGAGTTATAAAGGATTCATCGCACTACATTTGGGTTTGATTGAACGTGTTATTTATAGTAAGTTGCTAGACATACATTCAGGAAGAGACCATAATTATACGACTATCTGGATACTGACACTGAATATCTTTGGTGGGTACTCAAAGGAATTACATGTTTTGCAGACTTGCAAGCAGTGTAAATGCCACTGGGCTGGATATTTAGCGGCATTAACACGCTGGATATCTGTGGGCACCGCCGCTAAAGCATCGAGGCATATTTGGGGCATTCTGGGGTGGAGCAGAGGTAGCACCCATTGCTAACTGGGCAGTGGCTCAATATCGGCATTGCCCAGTTAGCCTCCGGGTTCTGCAGTGAACCGGATATGGCCCTGGAATTGAATATGTGGGGATAGACTTCAGCAGCGAGGCCTAGACGCTTTAGAAGTGCTAGCTGCTGCCGTTGACTATCCCTCTCCAAGATTTTTTTTTAAATGCCTTTGCTGGCATTTGAAAAGAAGAGACAGATGTGGAGTTTAAATATTGTGTCTATCAAAGAATGCTCTCAAATTTTGTATTAATTTGTGCATTTTAATTATGAATGCTGTTTTGGAACTTATTTAGAAATGTATGATAGGCGAGATATAAATACATTTTAATTTAATTTATATATTGTCCCATTTGTCTTAGCCATAAGATCCCCCCATATTTCCAAGTTCTCTATATGCATCATCATACAGCTTATTTCTCCACTGACAATAAGATGATCCCTCCAGCTCTCCAGCCTTCTGTACCCATATGGGGTCATTCCGAGGTGCGAACAGCAGGGATGGACTTCCGTTGGGACATCCATCCCCGCTATTCGGCTCCTCTGCCGATCCTGACTAACATCTTCGTACGTTGTATGGTGAGGTTAGATGGGGGTGGGAAAGGGGCATTGCGAGGGCGGAGTTAGGACGGGCAGTGGGCAGTCAGCGGCCCCGGATGTACAGGGCCGATTCCAATGTTAGTCTTGTACATCCGGGGCCAGTGGGCTGAACAGGGAACTTATTACACTTCTGAGGTGGAATAACTTCCCCTAATCAGTGGGGAATGGCAGGTCTGGACCCACAGAGAGGGAGGGGGATGGTCGGAACTGGATGCACAGAGGTAGATGGATTCTGATCCCGCAGGGCACGTCTAGCCCCACGGGATCAGAATCGCATCCAGGCCTGTACGTGCAGGCCAGGACCCCGATTCTGGTCAGCCTGCACGTACAGGCCTAGCTCGGCTAACTCAGTCAAGGCTCCTGAATAGAGCCACGGTGCCAAGGCATCCGGTTGCCATGGCACCGTGGCTCCATTCAGGAGCCGCAATCCTTGGCTGCCGTAACAGAATCTTCATTTCCCACAGCCTGACCCTGGCCTTATACGTGGTTGGTAACACAGTGGCTATAACTAAAATTAAAACAAAGTGAAAAAGGAAAAGAACTCCATTATAACAGCAACAGAACAGAACAGCTAAGGAAAACTAAAAAGAAAAGAGCAGCTAATTGAAAGTATCTGAAAGTGTCTAAATAAGAGGACTACAAGTATTCAGGCCATGGATAGCCCTGATCTCAACAGTCTGGATATACAAACTCGAAATATAGGTTTCACAAGCTTTTTTGAATTTTATAACACAGGATTCTAAGTGTATATAATCCAGCAGGCCATTCCAGAGATGTGGTGCAGGAAAATAAAAGGCCAAGTAGCATTTAAATACAAGTTGGGCACAGGAGACTGAAGGAAGAACCAGAAATTTGGAATTTTGGGAACAAAGGGCCCGGTATTGTATTGGGCAGGCTACGTGCCACTACAGCACATAGCCTGCCTGCTGACCCTTAACATCAGATATTCAATTGCGTAGCAACGGCATTAAATATCCAGCGTTGCCACAGATACCCCAAAACTGCCAAGGTTAACTGAGTAGTGGCAATATTGCATCACTGCCTGGTTAGCATCTGCGGCTAAAACTAGGCGAGCCAAAAGCTGGCGTAGTTTAAGCCGCGAATCGTTAACCGGGTAGCGCTGGAATATCGCCCCAACCTGGTTAGCGACAATCTCTGCCTCTGCTCCGGAATGCCCGAAACACACCCCAATGCTAACTGTAGAGCATAGGGGCATGTAGCGGGCTTTGAAGGGGATATTCAATGGCACTAACCGTGTAAATGCCCTTCGAATATTCGGCCCAAAGTGCCTGTGATGGGCAGTAGAGAACGATCGGAGGTAGCAGCAGGAGAATAGTGAACAAGTAGAATGTCATCAGTATAATAGGAGCCACTGATCTTATGATCTTGTATTAATGTGGCCAGAGGAGCAAGAAAGATATTGCAGCGTTGGAGACAAAATAGAGCCCTGAGAAACCTCACATGGGAATGATAACAAAGAAGAATCTGAAGAATACCAAGTATGAACCATAAATGAATGATTATGAAGAAAAGAAGCAAACTATCTCAATACACCATCTTTGACATCACTGTTAGAAAGAAGTTGAAGTACAAGGGAGTGATTGATAACGTCAAAGGCTGCTGATAGATCAAGCGACACAACCAAAGTTGATATATGAAAATCTAAATTTGCATGGCGTTCACTAATTAAGGCAGTAATGGCAGTTTTTGTACTATGGCCTTTTCAAAAGCCTGATTGTCTAGGATGCAATGTGTTCAGTTTTAAAATGAAATCATAGAGTTGAATAAAACAACTTTTTCAATTGTTTTCATCAAGAGCAAAAGGTTAGAAACAGGGTAATAATTAGCTGAAGATATCAGGATTAGCTTTCTTGAGATGAGGTTGGTCTATTGCTTGCTTTATAGATAAGGGTAAATAGCCATTAAGCAGATTTTATTAACCATAGAACAACAAAAGTCCAGAATACCAAGAGCAGAAATCCTGTACCCAGGGACATAGGCAGAGGGCATGCCCCATCGTACCAACTACCACCCCACATGTGATACGGACATCTGAGGTTGCTAGAACCTTCCTATATGCCCATCGTGGACGCAGCAGAATCTTATATTGGGATTTCTGATAAAGAATATTTTTAAAGACCTGAGAAGCAGATTGAAATAACTGGCAGGGGGGGAGGGGGAAGTTCCATTTTCAGGTCATGACTACACTTGCAAACCATGTAAATGCCGCTAAGTGGACTATTCATTGGCACTAACAGGGTTAGTGCCGCTGAATATTCATGGGTACCACTTCAACACGTCCTGATGTTAACCGGCGAACATATTCAACCACTGACTGGTTATTCCTCAGCGGTGAAAATTAGGCACAGAAAGGATTGTCCTAACTTTCACCACCAAAGCTAACCGGGCAATGGCTGAATATTGTCACTAACTGGTTAACTTCCTGCTTCGATAGCGAACACAGATATTCAATGCTGGTGGCTGGATATTGGTCCCGGCATTGAATATTCAGGTTTAGTGTTCAGCGGCAGCAGCTAGCCACTGTAATTGTGCTAGCCATATCAGACCTGGAATATCTTAATTGCAAAAAGGCAAAAAAGTCATGTGGAAGCAGTGCAAACTGTATCTTTAAATCTGGAAAGGTCCTGATGCTTCTTCCATTATCCAATACATCTGCTAAAATATCAACTCTCCCGGTCTGCCCAGCGGGAAAAAGTAGCCTGCTCCTGCCTTAATGGAAAATTAGGATTCCCTTTGATAGTTAATAACAGTGTGATTAGTGAATTGACTTGTAAGTGACAACATAGCTGTTTCTAAGTTTTAAGCTGTGGGACCACGAGGGGGTGCACGATGACCTCTCACCACTCATCGAAGAAACATGCTTGGAGCACCACAGGAACAAATGGCTCAATGAGCGACCTCAACCTACCATCCTTACCATCCAACCTTACAACCCCCTTCCTACAGGCCCTTGAAGCACTCCACCTCTACTAGTTAATCACAGGACTAACACACAACAAAGGAGGAACCCTCAACCTCTTTTTCACACCCTCCAACTGGCCACATCATGACCTCTCCCACAAGACCAGAATCACACCAGTACTAACCTTCTCTCTACCACACAAACCTGCAGCTACCTCTTACAATTCACCCTCACCAAACCATCGAAGATCCAAGACTTTTGATAAAGACAATTTCACAAGTATCATCCCATCACTCTCCCAGATCAACACATCCAGCACTGATTCCTTTGTATCCGATTGGAGCACTAACATTTCCACATATGCAACTCTACCCAACAACACACCCAAGACAAAGTGACTTCACAATGCACCATGGTTCATGCCTCAACTTAAAAAACTTCAGCGTAGATATAGTTTCCCAGATCACCCCTGTGCCACCATATTACAGCAACAGTCCCTGGGGCTGATATGCTTCCCATCAGACAGACCGTGGCACATGTTGCAATGTGCACGGTGCACAGGACCAGGACATGGCTTTAGTCTGCTGCAGGCAGGTGCCGCTGCCCCCTCTGCCAACACCCCCACATCATGCTGACATTACCATGTGTTGTCAGTTTTGGTGGTGTGCAGTACCAGCCTATCCAACATGCGGGTTGGCAGTTGCCTAGGGCGCAAGGTCCAGATTGGGGGGGGGGGGGAGAAGGCATACATGGATGACCACACAACCATCTGCCTTGGCAAGGAACCCATCACCACCTGTCAACAATACATCCCGGGGGAAGGATAACAACCATTGCTATGGTAGTTCCCTGGGTGCCTGCATGTTGCAGCTTCCTGGAGGGCTACAGCTGCTGGCACTATCTGCATCTTCCCCCTCAGCTGGGTGCAGTGGCAGCCAGGGGGGCCAGTCAGGATGTCTGCCTGGGGTGCCAGGACCCTTGGAACGCCCCATGTGGCACATCTCCTTTCCGCAGCAGTAGCATGTCTGCGTGCTGCCACTGTCACTGTGGGATCATGATGGACATCACAGATGGTTGTGCCGATGGCAGAATACTCCTATGTGGTGAATTCTAAGGTTGGGGCTCTTCAACTTGGGGAAGAGACAGCTGAGGGGAGTTATGATAGAGACCTATAAATTATTGAGTGGAGTGGAACAGTGACAGAATTCAAAATGACATGGGACAGACACAGAGAATCCCTTTATAGCTACAGGATAAAATCAAAATAAACATAACTCTCTCTTATATCTCAACAAATAGGGGTGACCTACACAGAGCGGTGGGTACACGCCTAAACAAAGGCATGGGGAGGGGTGACCTGCACGGAGCGGCAAATGCACCTACTCTTACCATCTCGCTGGGCAGACTAGATGGACCATACTGGTCTTTATCTGCCGTCAGTTACTATGTTATTATATATGTTACTATGTTAGGTAAAGATAGATCGATGTTTATGTCATCAAAATGTAGAAAGACTAGGGAATATGCAATGAGGCTACAGTGTAACTCATTTAAGACTACTAGGAGAAACTATTTTTTAGTCAACATATAATCAAACTCTGGAATTCATTACCGGAGAATGTAGTAACAGCTGTTAGTGTAGTTGGATTTAAAAAAGGTTTGAACAGGTTCCCGGGAAAGGTCCATAAACTATTGTTAGAGAGGACCCAGGATATCCACTGCTTGCACCAATGCACACATTGTGGATCTTGTGTGTCTTTTGGGGAAACTGCTAGGTAATTGTGACCTAGATTGACCACTGTTGGACACAGGATTCTGGGTATGATGGACCTTCGTCTGACACAGTCTGGAATATTTTGCAATCTTATGTTCTTTTGTGCTACCTGGGCAGCTGCCTGGTACGCCCTGTTCACCAGCAATCCCCACTGCATGACCCATGTGCAACCTCCTTTGCCCAATTTGCACCATCAACATAGTATCCTTTCATACTTGGGCACTATGCTGTTGCTGCTAATGGAGCACTACTATCACTATCTTGGGCTCCCCTGTCTATGCATCACATTGCATATGTTTAAATAGGCTCTCTCTCCTCAAAATACACCCTTTCTGTGAGGTTTTACTTTGCGTTAGGGTCCCCAGCGTTAAGGCGCTTTAGGACACTTTTGTGCAACAAGTGTTTAGGAAACACCCATTGTTAATGCCCTCTCTCTGCCCCGTTAACTTCCACTCTCCGCCCACAATGCGTATTATGCTGCCGGAGCCTTTAACACATTAAAGCAGCATTTTGCTGCGTAAAGGGCGCAAGGGTGCCGATAACGCACGTTAACAGCACACTGACTCCCTTAATGCCCTTTAGTAAATGTACCTCTAAGAGAAAGCCTGGACCTGTCAGAATTCAGAAAAAAAGCTTAAACCTACCTCTTTAGTAATGAATACAATGTGGACGCGGAACCAAGAACTCAGCCCACCATAAAATACACTCTGTGTACACAATGAACAAATACTCTGCTAAATAAACATAGGTAGACTAATATACTCACTGAATCCATAATTATAAATAGTTGGAAGTTAAGCTGTTAAGCTATTGCACCTCCACTGTTCCTGTCTATATAAACATGACTTAATCTAACCAGTAAAACCATAACTGTAAATAGCTGGAAGTTAATCTGTTAAACTAATTTGTACCTCTTTACTATTTCCTGTTTCATGTAAAACAGTGTGCTGACAAGCTCTGTTACACATATTATTTGTTCACTGCCTTGAATTGTAGAAAGGCGGTATAGAAGCAAGTTTAAGTGAATAAATAAAATAAATCCCTTTTATCATTTTTGTTGCCTCTCTTTGTACCTTTTCCAGTTCCTCTATATCCTGTTTGATGTGGGACAACCTGAATTGCATAAAGTACAGGAATACTATAGATCTATACAGAGGGATTATGATATTCTTTAATCCTTTCCAAATAATTCCTAACATTTCATTTGCTTTTTTGACGCTCACCATGCACTGAGCTGAGGATTTCTACATCTTGTCTACAATGACCCCAAGAGCCTTTTTCTGGTTGGTGATTGGTAATATGGAACCCAGCATTATTACAATATGTGTCTCAAATTAATCCTGTGGCATCAATAATTATAATGATCATAGCCATATATAACACTGTGGCAATTCTAAAAAGGAAGGAAAAAGGCTTCAGTTTTCTAGCTGATAGCTTATTAACTTAATTCTGCTTTGAAACCTCCATCATTGGTCATAAAGAAACCTACTGTATTATCTAACTCTCATCTTAAATACGTCTTTTGACAAAATCCACTATCCTCCTGTTACTTTCACTCTTGTTTATCCATATGACAAATATTTTTTTTCTTACTAATAGCATATATCATTTTACCTGGTATTCATGTCAGGCTCACTGGTCTGTGGTTACTTGGATTACCCCTAGGGGCCTTTTTGAAAATCGATGTTACATGGGTTATCCTCTACTTCAAGTACAAAGACAGATTTAAATGACAAATTGCTTATTGCCTGTAGCAGTTCCTTTAGAACACTGGGGTGAATACCATCAAGTCTTGATGATTTATTACTATTTAGTTTGTCAGTTTGTTCCAGTATTTCTTCTAGATTCATGCTGTTTTGTTTTTTGTTCCTTTGAATTATAATTACAAAGCAAAGAACCAAAGCAAATAATTCATTTAGCTTTTCAGCTATGGCCTTGATCTCCCAGAGTGTTCTCCTTAACCTCTAGTCATCTAATGGTCCAGCCAATTCCCTTACAGGTTTTTTTTTCAGGTCCACAAAGAAGCACACACTCACAAACCAACAAGGAAACCTACAAATAATGAGGTGTAAAGAAGTCCTTTATTGAAAGAAGCCCCAATACAGCCACGTTTGGGTGATGCCTTTGTCAGAGGGAACCTCAAAAAGAAAGAGTACGTTCATAAATAAAAATTATAAACAATTAATCATAAATACAAGACAACTGAAATCATACAAAAATATCAATTAAAAGTAATGCACATGAATAAGTAAAACCAATGTATGGGAACTAAAATAATGCTGGTTGGGCTATGAGTAAAACCATGCCACAAATTAGGAAGCATTAAAAATGAAGCTTCACATTATAAAACAGACAACCAAATTAAAACCAGTAAGTAAAATACATAAAAGTGAAATCTTCTAAAGCAAAAGCAAACTGTGTCTATATAAAAAGAACATTAGGAAATATACAACCTAAATGGGTAACCAATACAGAGAACTATTAGAGAGCATCATAGATTCATAGCATATTTTGGAGGTACGATATAACCAGAAAGTGCACTGAAAGTCAGGGTAAAAGGAGGGAGATAAATAAAAGAACCACAGAGAACTTACATATGAATAGTGAAGGCTTCTTGAAATAAAATTTGCCAGTTACAGGAACCTGATGACTAATTCACTTGTATCTATATATGATTGGGTAAGAAACACTGCACCATTATTATGTAACAAGAGTAAAAGTGGAGAGGGGAGCATTGAAAAACATTCTCAAAGCAAAATATACCAAATGTGCAAAGATAAGAGCAGACTTAAAAATTTTAAGAAAACATATTAAGACCATCTTGAAATACTAAATAAATAATAATAAATAAAGTAAAAAAGAACTAAGATGCCCAACCAACCCCTAAAAAACAAGCATGTGGGGCCCTCAGTAAAAAATAGTAAGACCAATTGTAAAACATTAAGAAACAGCCTTAGAAAGTGAATATCTAGATATGTACAATTCAAAGTACCAAAGTGAACAATTAAAAAAAAAACAGGCATTGAGAGACAACTAAAAGGGATGGTAGGCATCAATGGGGACCATATCTGGAGTAAAATCAACCATTTAGGGATAACCCAAAAATAAATATTAAGGTAAAAAAGCAAATATAAAGGTGTGAGTATCCTGTCTGTAGGGGGAGCACATTAAAAAAAGCATGAAATGGAACCTGTGTCAACACATCAGCGCCCAAGAGAGCAGCCAACGATAATCTTTACAGAGACCTTCCACCAATATGCAAAAAATACTGATAATCTTATGGGGATGCTCAAAGAAGGGTAAATGTAAACACAATGAAGCAGTCGCCTATGTAAACGGCTACTAGATGCCAAATACTGGCTGTCAGATGCGAGAGCAAAGCTGCACTGTTACATAATAATGGTATGGTATGTCACACCCATTCACATATAGATACAAGTGAATTGGTTATCAGGTTCCCATGATTGATATATTTTATTTCAAGAAGCCTTTACTATTCATTTGTAAGTCCTCTGTGGTTCTTTTATTTATCTCTCTCCTTTTATCCTGACTTTCAGTGCACTTTCTGGTTACATCGTTCCTCTAAAATATGCTATGAATCTATGATGCTCTCTAATGGTTCTCTGTATTGGTTACCCATTTGGGTTGTGTATTTCCTAATGTTATTTTACATAGACACTGTTTTCTTTTGCTTTAGAAGATTTCACTTTTATATGTTTTACCTAATGGTTTTAATTTGGCTGTCTGTTTTATAATATAATATAATATAATATAATGTGAAGCTTCATTTTTAATGTTTTCTAATTTGTGGCATGGTTTTACTCATAGCCCAACCAGCACTATTTTAGTTCCCATACATTGGTTTTGCTTATTTATGTGCATTACTTTTAATTGATATTTTTGTATGAGTTTTGTCATCTTGTATTTATGATGAATTGTTTATAGTTTTTATTTATGAATGTACTCTTTGAGATCCCCCCGACAAAGGCATCAGTCGAAAGCTCCGTGTCAAGGTTTGTTCCTAAATATATTTGAAAATGTTTGCAATAACTCTTGCCTCTTAGAATTATTTTTATTTTTAAATTAAACCCAAAAGATACCTACCATTTAAATGTTGGCTAGCTCGCACACAGTCAAAAACTACTTTTCTGTAAGTTGATGGGTTACTCTGCAGCATTTCTGCTGCTTCCATGTTAACAGCATTTTCTATTACTGGATTTGACAGCATAACCTGCATATAAATACATAAAATAACTGAATTACACCCATTCATACAATAGGAACCACTAGCTGTCAAGAAAACATTAGAATGAATAGCATACTGAAAAAGTTTGGAACTAAAGAATGTCCAACTCTGACATAAAATGAAAGTATTATATGCTCCATTCATTTCCATCCCTCTAAATTTAGATTGAGGCATTTTGTAAGATATTTTTAATACTGCCAAAACTCATAGCTTAAATAATTTCTTGTAAGCAGCAAACTACCCTACATGCTAGTTGCAGTATTAGTTTACTGCACCTTAAACCAAACAGCCCAGCTGTAATGTATCAGATGTTATTATACCATTCATTATCATTTCAACCAATTCAGAATATGGAAACATTTTCAGCAGAAAGTTATTTACTGAATTCAGTGAACAATCGCCTTAGATGAATGCAAATTATTCAAAATACAAGAACCAAGTTGTTAATGGGCAAGAAAAGGAATGATTATGTTACTCCTATGCAGAGCAAAATGCATTGACTTCCTATGGTAAACTGGCTAAAATTTAAAAATTTGTCTTTGGTCCACAAGTTATTATACCAGGGTTCTCCTACACCTACCAATCACCTGTAGAAATGTGAAGCCATTCATACACTGTGATCATCACAGCAAAGCCTATTAAAATGCCATACTCAAGAATGGGTAGACAGCTGACAATCCTGCAAACTACATTTAGTTAGTTAGATCCTTTATTATGGAACTATAACTGAAAGCCATTGCTTATAGAGCCATAAATTTGATAAATACTGGTTCTATCGGCAAGCTATCACGATTTAAGTAGAAGAGGAGCAAATTGTTTTATTGAGCTGGGCTTCCTGATTTTATTGGTGAGCCCAAAGAAATTTTAAGAATTTTTAGCTCTGATTTATCTGTTTAAGCCTGTTTATTGTAACCTATATTGTACATTTATTTTGGAATTGTGGGATATCAAAATTACATAATAACTAAATAAATGAATATGTTAAACTAGACTTTCCACATAACATGAATGGAGCCTACTCTCTGGAATGAAACCCGTTCAAATGCCTTTGTAGATCAGGGAAAACCCCCCACTCATGTTGGATTCCTCATTGGCCTCATGAAAATGACTGAAAATCTGGTATAGATCGGATGTCAAACCAAGAAGTTATTAATTGATCTAACTGCACATGTGTGTTCATCATATACTCAAATTCCACCCAAAAAACCCTCTCAGAATCTTTTTAGATCCCTTGACATCAGGGCCGTACCAAGCCAGAATCACACCCTGTGCGACTTGCACATCGGGCACGCACCCCCCCCCCCCCTCCAATAAGTCCATCCATCCTCTGCCTGCTCTTGTCCTGCTGCTGCCACTTTCTGTTTTCTCCATGGCAGTGCCGGCAGCAGGGCAAGAGCAGACAGAGGCTGGACGGAGGTATGGGGGGGTGCGCCCGATGTGTAAGTCGCCGGCAGCAGCAGAGCAGACCTAACTTTAAGCAGATCTGATCCCTCCCTGTTCTGACGTCACATCAGAGGAGGGAGGACCAGACCTGCAGAAAGACCAGCATGGTTTGGAGTTTTTAAAATTTAGTCGGGTCTGCTCTGCTGCTGCCAGTGCCAGTGCCACCACCGCCGCTGAGAGAACAAAAAGTGGCAGCGGCAGGGCAACAGCAGCACTTTCTACCACACTTGCTGACAATTAAATGAGCATCTTTAAGATATGTGCTTGTGAAATTTGTATTCCAAACTAGTTTAAAAAGTTTTGTTTACACGGGGCAAGCACACTAAACTGGTTGTTTGATTTTGCATGGATATACCTAAGGGGCCCGATTCAAAGGCACTTATCCAGTTGGCAGCACCTGCTAATCGGATAAGCACCAGTGAAGAGGATATTCAGTGGGTTAGTGCCTGAATATCCTCTTGACTGCCGTGACACTGTCCGGATGGAGCTGGGGGGGGGGGAGGGGATCCATCATAACTTAATAGATATTACAACCACTTGTAAATAACGATGATTCAAATCAAAAGACCCTTCAAACCTGTAATTGTACATAGTTTCTTTACCTTGTTCTTGTTTTGTTATGTATTTTAACCATTACATTGTTCTGTTATGTATTTAAGCATTACACTGTTTACTGCCTAATATTGTTCCATGTAAAACAAGCTCATGCTTTGTTGACTGTTGTTCAATTGTGAACCGCATCTGAACTCTGGAAGATGCGGGATATAAATGATTGTTAAATAAATAAATAAAATAAATAAAATCCATAAGCAGGGTGAGGGTGGTCCCTGATATTATTAAGTTGGTGGCAATATTCAGTCCACTAACCAGATAACAAAAAGCTTAATGTTTGGCCTCAAAAACGGCAAGCCTAGCTTTATGCAGTTTGCTATCTGGATAATGACTGACTATTACTGCTATCCAGATAGTCTCGCCAATAAACACTGAAACCAGATATTCAAGATCAAAAGAAATTCAGATTCTGGTGCTGATATTAAGTTACACTTTAAATGCCACAGCTGGTGTTTAAATAGAAACAAAATACCCACAATGGAGTTTAAAAAATGGCCCAGTGGTTTTCAAATGGGACTTCTGCTATTTGACATTTTACCTACTAGATAATACCCTATGGTTTGATTCCTGCTAGACCAGTCCAGACAAGTGGGTTGTGTCCCCATACCATCAGAGCTGGAGGTAGAGAAAATATTCCAGAGGTTTCTTATGACCTCATCCTGCTATAATAGCTGATGCAGCTAGGGGCACACTTAAGTATTTGTACCCAAGTATATGGCCAAGAATCTCTGACCAAACAGAACCTCAGAGAGGATAATAAGGTTCAACAGAACAAAGCATTACAACTATCTATAGGATCGTCTTCAGACAGAAGGCCTGTCAAGAGGCTATGAGCTCGGAAAGTCAGCTGCAGGGAAAAGCAGCAGACCATAACAGGTCACAGGCACTGTTCCCTCTAAGCTGTGCGCGTGTGCTCTCGCACACACCTCGCTGAGCGAGCGCACATACTTTACAACAGAGCGCACAAAAATTACGGTTCTGATTCTAATAGAAAACAACACAGACGTCTTAAAATTTAAAAGTTGTGATTGTAATTGCTAGAAATTTTCCGCTTCATTTAGTAATCATCTATTTTCATTTAATTTGATTAAAATCAATGTGGTGTACATACTGTATTCTGACATGCAGTCAAATTTTAAAGTATATAACTCCGAGTGTCGATATGTGGCGCACAAAAATTTAAACTTCCTTCAAAAGCTGCACAGCTGATATTTTATGCGCACACAGCCTACAGAAAATTAA
Source organism: Ichthyophis bannanicus (assembly GCA_033557465.1). Taxonomy (NCBI): domain Eukaryota; kingdom Metazoa; phylum Chordata; class Amphibia; order Gymnophiona; family Ichthyophiidae; genus Ichthyophis; species Ichthyophis bannanicus. Next base: position 911,723,237 of record CM066032.1, on the reverse strand, counting down.
AGGGAACATTGGTCACAGGTCTAGCAGGACTCAAAGAACATTATCTGGTAAGTAAAATTTCACCTTTCATGTTGTCCTGCTAGATCAGCCCAGACAAGTGGGACATACCAAAGCTACGACTCTACTGGGCAGGAAGAAGGCATAGCAACTTTCAAGATCTCTGTACTAAACACCATTTCAGCCTGAGCATGGACCTGCAAGCACTAATGCTTGACAAAAGTGCAAAGCGATGCCCACATTGCTGTCTGACAAATGTCTGAGGGAGTAACCGAACTATGCTCCACCCAAGAGGATGCCTGTGCACACAAACCCTCCAGAACTGACCAATATCACAACAGATAAGCTGAGGCAATGGCTTCCTTGATCCAGCACCCTAAGGTAGACTTGGTGGCCGCATCACCCTTACTTGCGTCTGCAAACAGCATGGATGGTCTAACTTGTGAAAGGACTTAATGATATTGATATATTGGAGAAGCACTCCCCTGACATCCACCAGGTGAAGGAGGGCAGATAGACCACCCGATTAACATAAAAGGATGACACTACCTTGGGCAAAAGGAGGGGATGGGCCAAATGTACATGGCTTTCTCAGAGAATGACAAGTAAGGATCCCAGCACAACAATGCCTGCAACTCGGAGATATGTCTTGTCAAGCAGATCGTGACCAGGAAGATGGTCTTGAGGGACAGATCTTTAACTGTAGCCAACATCAGGGGCTCAAAGGGCTCCAATATCAAGGCCTGGAGAATTAAGAAGATCTCAAGAGGGAATGACTGAATGCAGGAGAGGACGCAAGTGGTGTACTAAATGAAGGAAATGTGCTACATCCAGGTGAGAAACTACAGGATGCCCCACCACTGGCACCCTGAAGCATAACAACGCTGCCACTTGAACCTTCAGGGAACTAAGGGAGAGGCCCTTGTCAAGGCCATCTTGAAGAAAGGCAAGCAAGAAAGGTAAGTTTGCCATAGTAGAACCAAGTTGATGCTCACAGTAACAGCACTGAAACAGGCACCAGACAAGCACTAGGCAAGGCTGGTAGAATCTCTCCTCACTTGTAGGAGCATGGAAACCATTGTAGGAGAACAGCACTTATATGCTGAATGTTACCTTTCAAGAGCCACACCGTAAGTAAGAAGGGAGCCAGTTCATCCAGGAGAACCAACCCCAGCTGCATCAGCCCCCAAGCTGCATGATGTCACCAAGAAAGTTCTGGCAGAAGCCACATCAGACCACTGAACCACGGTCTCAATGGCCAATCTGATGCCACCAGGAAAACTCAGCCCGGATGTCACTTTATGTGATGAAGTACACTCCCCACCAGCAGCCAGGAGGATACACATATAGCAGATACTGCTTTGGCTAAGGCTGAACCAGAGTGCCAATCCCTTTGCAGCCTGCCTCCTTGCAGCGACTGAAAACCTGTGCAATTTGGCATTTGACTGGATCATCATCAGACCATCTTGACCTGACCCCAGAGGTCCAGAATTTGCCAAAATGCTGACTGGCTCAATTCCCACTCCCTGTGTTTGAGGAGTGGCAACTGAAAAGGTTTGCCTCCACATTGTTGACACCTGCAATATGTTGCACCGAGAAAGCTAGGAAGTTCCTTTCCACACAAGAAAACAAGAGGGTCATCTCCAGGGCCATTTTGGCATTCTTAGTCCCCTCTTGCCAGTTGACACATGCCACCACCATTGCATTTTGTCTGAGAACACCTGGATCACTCTGCCCCGGACCAAGGACCAGAGGTGTAAGAGGGCCAAATGAATGGTCCTTGCCTCAAAGCATTTGATGGGCCATGCTGTCTCCCAGCTGTTCCAATGGCCCTTAGTTGTTCAGCCCTTGAAATAGGCTCTCCAGCCAAACAGACTGGCATCAGCTGACAGTAGGAGTCATGAGGGATTGTCTAGTGGCATGCCCTTTCTCAGATGCTGGGCTGCCCCAACCAATGCAAGCTGGACACCACTGAGGAAAGGAGGGGAAGGCTGGCCTCGAAATCCTGAGAGCTTGGAGACCAGCGAGACAGCAAGGACTTCTGTAGTAGCCTCATATGAGTTTGTGCCCAAGGAAGCATTTCAATTGATCAAGCTAAGAATCTATAGGCATTCCCAAACTCTGGGATCCTGCTGCGCCCAGAAAGCTGACAGCTGAGACAATATCTTTCTAACTTTCTCCTTGGGTAGGAAGACATAAGTGTCAAACCACGCTCCCAGGTATTCTAGTGACTCGGAAGGCTGTAAATAACTCTTCCCGTGGTTGATCACTCAGCTAAGACTCCCCAGGAACTGTACCACTCAGGTTGACAATCAGCAGCCATTTAAATTTCAGTGCTGGTAGGGTCCTACGCCTGCATCTGAGGGCCTCTTACCAAGCAAAGGGTATAACCTCAATACCCTAAGAAAACTAAATAGAAAAGGCAAAACACACCTCGTCGGTATCAACAGTAAAATAGGACGGAACCAAAGAGCTCAGCAGAGCCAACCAGACAAGCTCAACTCCACCAACAAATATTCAAGGTGGGGAATTGAACTGTTAAATCATGGAGGAAGAGAGGGGCTTGTGAACTGCTCTGTGTTTCTCCTACTTGCTGCTGTTCCTGATTCCCTGTGCAGGCAGTCAGTGTGCAGCTGTGGCTGAGGAGGACCCTCCCCCTCTGCTTTATATATTTCCTGAGGCCCGGTTGGTAAGTGGGAATTGAACTGTTACATTGTGGAGGAAGAGAGGGGCTTGTGAACTACTCTGTTTCTCCTATTTGCTGCTGTTCCTGGTTCCCTGTGCAGGCAGTCAGTGTGCTGCTGTGATTGAGGTGGAACCTCTCCGCCCACTCTATATATTTCTGAAGCCTTTGGCCACAGGTCGTGGCCTGCGGGTCGCATACTGAAGGGGTGTGACCAAAGTGGCTGGACACGTCCCTTTGGCACCCCTTCGGCATACCGACGGCGTGTTTGAGTTGGTGGATGTTAGTGACTATCGGTGAAATGGGGAAACGGAAAAACAAAGGAGGAGGGGTAAAAATGGACCTTGGGACATCTTTGGCAGGTAAGATTGTTGGTCCACAAGATAAACATTTAGGGGTATGTTTACTAAAGTGCGTTAGTGCGATTCGCGTTAGGAGCCGCGGTAGAGACAGAAACCCCAAATAAGGACATGGGCGGTACATCGTTCCCGCTAACGCGCGTTCCAAAAACTAACGAGCGTTACAGGGCACCGTGGTGCATTACCGCGCGTTAATCATAAGAAGGCGCACAGACACAAAACACTGAAACAGAGCTGTAGCACAATAGTTACTGCACTGACTGCTGATACAGGCAGCATGGGTTCGAGTCCCCAGTGTGCACAATGCAGAAGGCTGGCCCAGGCATCACCCTGTACATTACGTAGTGAATGAGGAGGCAAGTTTTTGCTTATGTTCAGTAGTGTTGCCAGCAAACACACCCTCACAGTGGCGTAACCGAAGGTGCCGCAGAAGGCATCCCATAGTATTTGGGCCTTGTGTTAGTTGACAGGGGCAAGTGACAGACCCCTGTTTGTCTCTTGGCCTGAGTGGTGGGCCTGTGGATAGGGCACATCCTTGGGCTGCAACAGCGCCCCATACCATAACAATGTGGTCTGTAGTGCACCCCTGCCATGTTTGCAGCTACCCCCTTGGGGCTGGGGGGTTTGTTTTTGGGTGTGTGCCAGACCTTACTACCAGATGGACACGGCAACACCTGACATTCCGTGGCAGTGCATAGTTTCTTTGTGCTTTGGTTACAGGGTGTTTTTTTCCACATCATCAGTTGGGGTGCCTGTCCCCATGCACTTACCTCACGTGGGTAGTCTGAGCTCCTGTTGTATCGGTGAGACAGACGCTCCCAGGCCCTCCTGACCCTGGCTAAATTCTGCCTCCTGGATGAGCCCGGAAATAAGCGCTGCTGGCGGAGGCAGAAATGGGATTATGATCCACCGCACAACCCACTCTCCGGGGCTCAGGGTGCAGAACAGGTTCAGCCACCAATAGATCCACAGTCTACCAGACAGAGCGCTACACATCCATAGGTCAATAGTCGACAAATGGCAGGCTTGGAAATGCGCAGCTGCCCCCCAACATTATTTGACATTCTCCAGCAGCACGCTTCCAGCCGCTGCACCCTGCGAAGTGTTCCAGCAAGACACATACTAGCTGCAGACAGTCCGCCAGCTAGTCCAGAGTGCATGGTCCTGGATGAGATGCAGGCACCCAGAACAGGGGTGTCAGCATACACACCCAGCAGATAAATCAGTGATTGGGCCCCAAAAGGGGACCCATATATATATCACATGAGAGAAATGCCATAGAGCACTATGGGGGAACCTAGCCATGCAGTGGTCACTGCTCAGTCAGGGTGAGAGTGACCGCCCAGCAGGACATGCTATGGCCACCCTGTTCGTGCAAGTGGAGGCCGGGCACTACAATGTCCGAGCCATTGTCCTATGCCTTGAGATGATGCAGCCAGGTCAGGCCACCCTATACAGCCCATTCCCACAGTACCTTGCTCCTCATTATGCACATTGGCAGGCCAATACTGGCAACAGTGCTAGCACTGAGGGCTGTGGGGGGTGTTTGCCGACACCGCACACTTGATAGACAGACACACACTCCCCACACCTATGCCAGCATTGTGCAGCTATGGAGGTGTTGGGCAGCCCTGCCCCCCCCCCAACGGTCCGGGGCACAGTGCAGGAATGGCTGTGGTACGCAAAACTGTAGGTGTCACTGCACAGGTTGGTAAACACTGTCAGACACAGGACCTGTAGCACACTCCACAGACGTCAGAAAGGTTGCTATGCTGCAGCTCACTCAGAGAAAACTTGTACTTGAGCTAGGAATTGCTATCTGCCAGTAATCATAGCAACCTTTTTTAAGATGTGTACCATATTCCGAGGTTTATGGTGGCATTACTATGGTATGCAGGTGCTCGTATTGGGAGATGCACGCAAAGCCCAAAGTCCTGCCTCTCCAGGTGGCTTTGGATGATGGGGCCTGTGGGTGCGGGTGTGTCTGCCCCTGTTGGCTGCTGCTTTACGGCAGTGTTTCCCAACTCCAGTCCTGGTGTGCCAAACACTGTTCAGGTTTTCATGCTGTCCCTCATGGCTATGCAAGAGATACATCTGCATACCATGGGGGTTGTGCATAGATATGCAGCACAGGCATCTTTATTAGAGGCAGCATGGAACCTGAATGGTGTTTGGCCCTCCAGAACTGCATTTGGGAGACTCTGCTGTAGGTAATGCACCTGTTTATGGAGTCTGTGGTCTGTAGGGTAAAATGTAGGTGTTTTGGGCATGTTTACGTCATCTGCAAATGAGGTTCTGTCTGTATTAGGACTTTGTAGTAGTGGGTAAAATATGCGGAGTGGGTCGGCGGAATCCACAGCTGGGACTTGAACCTGTGATCTTCTGCTTCTGATTACAGTGGTTTTGTGCACTGCACCACCATGTTATCACAGAGATGGTGCATTCCCTGGTGGTACCTTGACATGTGCCGCCTGCGGCCCTCTGTATCCCCTTCTCCAGCATCTGTCCAGTTGCCGTTCCAACATGCCTGCCCTGCTGTTGCGGGACATGTGCATGCCATAGGCACCCTGTCTGGTGGTGGAGGAAACCCTGAGCAGCGCTATTTCACTGTGGGTCCATTCACCTTGTATGGGGACGGATTATAGACCCTTCCACGGTTTCTATCTGTTCTATGGAGCTTACTCGGGGGGGGGGGGTGTTTCTCATTGATACCACTGTTGACCAACTTGGTTGTTGTTTTTATCCAGTTTGTTGGGGTCATTTTCAGTGTTTCTGTGCCCTTTTGTTCTGTGCACATGTATCACACTTATCACTTTCTTTGGGTTTTCCTGCCTGGGCTGTACATTGCTGACACCTAAATGGTTTCTCTCCCCTTTAATGTGCTTTTAACGGCAGGTTTTCATTCGCGTTGGATTTGAGCTCTGAAATTCAGCGCGTTAGTGTGAGGGGAGCCTCTCCCCGCCCACTCTCCGCCCATTGACCCCTTCTCTCCGCCCTCTCTCCACCTTCTGCGTTGTTTTACCGCGCCGCGGGGCTTTACGATCGTTAACTACGGTTAACGCGCGTAGTATGACGTTAACGCTCGTTGGCGCGTGATTACGCGCGTTATACTGCACTTACGATCGTTAATGTCGTACAACGCGCGTTATTCACGTTTACCGCACTTTAGTAAACATACCCCTTAGTTTCTTTGCAAAGTGGAGGCCTTGGGAGCAACCTAGAACCCCTCGATGGCTTTGGAGGAGAGGTCCTCCCGCTGGGGCAATTTGGCTGACCGATCTATAGCCAGGCTCGGGGCATCTCAACGCTATTAAAGAGATTTACCCTTGGAGGGATGGCCTGTCTCCGATGAAGATTTGAGCTTTGATACCTGAGAGGAAGATGATGCCCTCGATGACATTGTTGCTAGGGAAACCGCATCCGAAGCAAGAGAGCTCCAAACTTTGTGGCCTGGTTCTGCAGGCCTCTCTTTGTCATCTTCTTACAAAAGGGACATTCTAATGGCTGGTGATCGGGCCCAAGGCATTTTAGGCACTAGTCGTGAGTGTCAGTAGCTGGGATGGTACTGACACATTTAGAAGGTGAAATTAGACTTACCTGCTAATTGTTGTTCCTTGAGGAACTCCAGTCTAGTCCCAACCTCTGGGTTTAGCTACTCTTTCTTCAGGCATATCAACGCCATTTTGAGCCTTAAGTCCACCATACTGTCTACCGACACTATAGAAAAGACATCTAGTGATTTTAAAAAACGTTCCTTATCATCCCTCCAGTCTAGTCCCGACCTCTGGGTTTAAGCACCTCCTCTCGCAGCTTGGAGACTGAGCATGTCACTCTTTGGTGACACCAGTATAACTAGACCAGGGACCACCTCCCTGCTCCAGTAACCTATTGACAAAGCAGACTCACCAGAGCAATAAGTAAGCAGACGTGTAAACATTCAAAAACCTAACTGAACTAAATAAGGGAACTGTTAACCATGAACCCTATCACCAACTCCACTGAGGAGTACGGCTCAGGCTGTACCTCCTTCCCCTCGAGACACCCCCATGGAGCCCTGCTGTAAGAAAGAGAAGCTCTTCACCATCCCGCTCCCCCCCCCCCCCGACGAAGCACCCGAAGAACCGTACTAGCGTACAACCTATAAATCTTTGAAATCTTCAGGCTGCTACGAGGAATACTAACTGAGGGAGGGATGCGGGACTAGACTGGAGTTCCTCAAGGAACAACAATTATCAGGTAAGTCTAATTTCACCTTCCTTATCATCCCTCCAGTCTAGTCCCAACCTCTAGGGATGTAACAGAGCAGTAAACACTTTACCTGCCAGACCAGCCTGAAGAACAGCTGATCCAAACCTAGCATCCCTCTCCACCTTAACATCAAGCTTGTAATGCTTAACAAAGGTGTGCAACGAAGACCAAGTCGCTGCCTTGCAGATCTCTACTGCAGGTACCAAACTAAACTCTGCCCAGGGCGTCGCCTGTGCTCTAGTCGAATGCGTTTTCAAGCCTTTCGGGACCTCTTTGCCTTTCAACAGATATGTTGACGCAATCGCCTCCTTAATCCATCTAGCAATGGATGACTTAGATGCCGGCTCACCTTGCTTCGGCCCCCCAAACAACACAAACAATCTGTCCGTCTTGCAGAATGAGGCCGTTGCCTGCAAATATTTCTTTAGCGCTCTGCCCACATCCAACCGATGCAGACGCCCCTGAGACCTATCCTTATCAATGCTTTCAAACACTGGCAAGGCCACTACCTGATTGACATGAAACGCCGACACCACCTTAGGCAAGAAGGATGGAACCATCTGCAACACCACTTTCTTGTTCTCAAAGGACAAAAACGGCTCTTTACACGACAAGGCCTGCAATTCCAAAATCCGCCTTGCCAAAGAGATGGCTACCAAAAACACTACCTTAAGAGTCATATCCTTCAGAGTGGCCTCAGCCAGAGGCTCAAACGGCTTCCGCACCAGGGCTTGCAGAACTAAGTTGAGATCCCATACCGGAATCATGGACCTGCATGGAGGCTTCAGCGATGATGCCGCTCTCAAAAACCTCCTAACATCCGGATGTGCCCAGAGCAACCTTCCCTGTACTCTACCCAAAAACAAGAGAGAGCCACCAACGGAACTCTAAGAGAAGCCACCACTAGTCCCTTATCAAACTCATCCTGCAAAAAGGATAGAATATGTGGAACCGAAGCACGCAACACTTTCGCTCCCTTGTCTTCACACCATGCCTCGAACAACCGCCACACTTGAATATATGCCAGTGACATAGAACGACGCCTAGATTCCTATCTGGTCTAGCTAATCTATCTCAATCATTCCTCCAGTGAGTCCCAACCTCTAGGACTCACGCTCCTCCAGCTGCTTGGAGACTGAGTAAACTGGAGCAGGGAGGTGGTCCCTGGTCTAGTTATACTGGTGTCACCAAAAGAGTGACATGCTCAGTCTCCAAGCTGCAAAAGGAGGTGCTTAAACCCAGAGGTCGGGACTAGACTGGAGGGACGATAAGGAACATTTTTTTAAATCGCCAGATGGCTTTTCTATAGTGTCGGTAGACAGTATGGTGGGCTTAAGGCTCAAAATGGCGTTGATATGCCTGAAGAAAGAGAAGTTACTCACCTGTAACAGGTGTTCTCCAGAAGCAGCAGGAATTAGTCCTCACATATGGGTGACGTCAGCGCCGACGCAGCCCCCATGCGGAGCATTTCCACAGCTTTCAAAGAAAGCCTTTGGGAATGCAGCACGCCTGCGCGGTCCCCTTCCCGCCCAAGGGTGCCATCTTGCTCAGTCTGATGACATAGCTAAAAGACAGCAAAAACAAAAACAAAGCATATGACTGCAACTCCAGGGGAGGAGGGAGGGTCGTGAGGACTGATTCCTGCTGCTCCTGGAGAACACCTGTTACAGGTGAGTAACTACTCTTTCTCCAGGAACAAGCAGGAAGTCAGTCCTCACATATGGGACTCCCCAGCTCTCGGCTACCAGGAACCCAAAGCTGAAAAAATGGCTCCCTCTGCAGAGCCTCAGCATCCATGAGAAGAATATCCTCTGAGAACGCCCCCGTACGGTAGCACAACACAAGGGCCAGAGGGTAGGAGTTGCCTAAACCTCAAAGAGATTACGGGGTACCGCCTGTCCGAAAGCACTGTCCCTTCAAGACTCTCTCTCGAGGCAGTAGTAGGCTGCAAAGGTCTGGCTTGAAGACCAAGTAGTGGCCCGGCAGATGTCTGCCAACGGAACAGAGCGGAGATAAGCTACTAACTCAGCTTTCGCCCTGACACGGTGGGCCGTGACTCGACTCTGCAAGAGGAGGTAGGCTGCCTTGTACACCCAGGCGATACAATCTGCCACCCAAGTGGACAACGTACGCTTGGAGACAGGTAACCCCAATTTATTAGGGTCAAAGGAGACAAAGAGCTGAGTAGCCCTTCGATGCCTCCGCGTACGTTCAGTGTCGGAAGAACCACCTACTGGTTGAGGTGGAAAGAGGAGACAACTTTTGGAAGGAACTTCGGATTAGTCCGAAGGACCACCCTGTTCCTATAGAACCATGCATACAGTCTATCAGAAACCAGAGCTTGTAGTTCACTCACACGTCTGGCCGAGGTAAGAGCTACCAGGAAAAGAGCCTTCCAAGAAAGGAAGCATAAATGGAAAGTAGCCATTGGCTCAAAACTTAAATTTAAAACACAGAAGAGAACTTTCTGGTTACATTTCATACCCAGCAGAGAGCTGTAGTTTAAATTTAATAGTCACTCACGGCCTAGCATCAGCAAAATACTTTTAGTTTCAATTTAAAACACAGAAGAGAGCTTTCTGGTTAAATTTAGAACCCAGCAGAGAGCTTCTAGTTTAAATTTCATAATAAGTTAGAGCCTAGCAGCAGCAAAGAGCTATAATTTAAATCAAATCAGAATATAGCTTAGCACAAAAGGCAAAACAGGGTCAGTACTCTTTGAGCAGCAAATAAAGTCTTCTAGAGACCTTTACAAAGAGGCCTTCTAACTAGGGGGCCAGAGACCTGTGAAACATTTTCAATAAGTGTTAACACCAGGTGGCAGTTCAAAAGGCCATTTTGAAAGATTCCTTCTATCCAAGCAAGGACTATTAATCACCCAGGAAATTGGTCACAGCTTACCTCAGCAGCACAGGCATAAATAGCTCAACCAGAGCTCTGTGATCCTCAGTCTTGAAGGACTAGAAAAGGGGACTGTTACTTCTGGAGAGAGATCTGCAATTGTGAGTATATACTTCTGGGAATTTTCTGAAAGGAATTCTTTCTATTAAAGCTAATTAATCTGTGAACCAACTATTTTTTGTTAAATCAGTCAGGGCCTAGTAGCAGCAGTTTAAGTTTAAATTTAAAACACAGAAGAGAACTTTCTGGTTACATTTCATACCCAGCAGAAAGCTGTAGTTTAAATTTAATAGTCACTCAGGGCCTAGCATCAGCAAAGTACTTTTAGTTAAATTTAAAACACAGAAGAGAGCTTTCTGGTTAAATTTAGAACCCAGCAGAGAGCTTGTAGTTTAAATTTCATAATAAGTTAGAGCCTAGCAGCAGCAAAGAGCTATAATTTAAATCAGAATATAGCTTACCTCAGCAGCACAGGACAGGGTACTGTGTAGCAGCCCTCTTTTAAAAAGTGTTATTTCCCTCCCACACCCACCCACCCCTGGGATAATAGTAGCTTTATAGGTACTTACACATCTTAAAAGACAGGAGGTGCTCTCAGGTGAAGCTCGTTACACAAATCAGTCATACACTAAGGACCTGAGATTAATTAAGCTTCAGGTGAACAAAGTATATTAAATGTATTAGGTACAGTTTTATTGGTATAAATATCCATAGCAACCCTTAGTAAGTAAAGAACTTAAAGATCTAAAAACAAACTTAAAACTAAGATACAGACAGCAGTCCAGCAGCGAGATGGGGGCTTTCCAGTCTTTTGCATTGAGTGTCACATGTATGATTTTCTCCCAGTTGGTGAGAGGTCTTACATGTGCACTAGGTGCAAGGAGCTCTTTGCTCTCACGGAACGAGTCCCTTCTCTAGAGGCTAGAGTAGCAGACTTGGAAAACATAAGACAGACAGAGAGGTACATAGACGAGACCTACAGGGATATAGTCCTGAAGTCCCACCTCCAGTCTGGCAGCATCCCTGTTGCCATGGAGGAGAGAGGTCATGTGACAGGAGAGCATCACCCTGGTGTGGCAGGAAGTGATCCTGTAACTAGGACCTGTCCTCCAGGTGATGTAAAACCCTCTCGCACCGAGGAAGTTTCTCCAGGGCCATGTGTCCATGAGGGAAGGGTTAGGACAGCCATTATAGTTGGTGATTCGATCATTAGGCATGTAGATAGCTGGGTGGCTAGTGGACATGAGGATCGCCTGGTAACATGCCTGCCTGGTGCGAAGGTAGAGGACCTCACGCGCTACCTAGATAAGGTCTTAGATAGTGCTGGAGATGAGTCTGCTGTCTTGGTACATGTCGGTACCAATGACATAGGAAAATGTGTTAGGAGGTTCTGGAGGCTAAATTTAGGCTTTTAGGTAGGAAGTTGAAATCCATAACTTCCAGGATAGCGTTCTCCGAAATGCTTCCCGTTCCACGCGCAGGACCCAAAAGGCAGGCAGAGCTCTGGAGTCTCAATGCGTGGATGAGACAATGGTGCAGAGATGAGGGTTTGGGATTTGGTAGGAACTGGGGAACATTCTGGGGAAAGGAGGGGCTCTTCTGAAGGGATGGGCTTCACCTTAACTGGGATGGAACCAGGCTGCTGCTATTAACCTTTAAAAAGGAGATAGAGGAGCTTTTAAACTAGATAATAGGGGAAAGCCGACAGTCGCCCAAGAGTGGAAGGTTCGGAAAAATGTATCCTTGAAGGATACTACCAAAAGCAGAGAGGTTCCAAAAAAGAGCAAAGTAGCCCAAATGCCCTCGAGTATGGAGCAGACAGAGCTTAAAGATCCCAAATTACCCATGTCTACCAATAGCCAAATTAATATAAATAAAATACAGTCTCTAAAATTATTTTATGCAAATGCTAGAAGTCTAAAAAATAAGATGGGAGAGTTAGAATATATAGCACTAAATGAGAGGATAGATATGATTGGAATATCAGAGACATGGTGGAAGGAGGACAACCAGTGGGACACTGTGATACCTGGGTACAAACTATATCGTAATGATAGAGCTGATCAAATTGGTGGAGGGGTTGCGCTCTATGTTAGAGAGGGCATTGAGTCAGAAAGGATTAAAGTTTTGCAGGAAACAAAATTTGCTGTAGAATCTCTATGGATTGAAATTCCATGTAAAAAGGGGAAGGCGATGGCAGTGGGGGTGTACTATCGACCGCCTGGCCAGAATGAACAAATGGATGATGAAATGCTCAAAGAAATCAAGGAAGCTAACAAATGTTACAGCGCAGTAATAATAACGGGTGATTTCAATTAACCTGGTATCGACTGGGTCAGTGTCACGGTAGGACATGCCTGGGAGAGAAACTTCCTAGATGAAATAAATGACTGCTTCTTGGAGCAGCTGGTTCATGAACCGACCAGAGGGGAAGCAATATTAGACCTAGTCCTTAGTGGGACACCAGATGTAGTGCAAGAGATAAGGGTGTTGGGGCCACTTGGCAATATTGATCATAGAATGATCGCCTTTGATTTAATTAGAGGAGGAGGGATAGTAAGGAAATCCACGGTACTAACTTTCGAAAGGGAGATTATGATAAAATGAGGAAAACAGTTAAGAAAAAACTAAAAGGGGCAGTTGGAAAGGTTAAAGACTTACATCAAGCTTGGGTGTTGTTGAAAAATACTATCTTGGAAGCCCAAGCCAGCTTTATTTCAAGCTTTAAGAAAAGTGGAAGGAAGTCCAAAAAACTGCCAGCATGGTTTAAAGGTGAGGTCAGAGAGGCTGTTGTTGCCAAAAAAGCATCTTTCAGGAAATGGAAAAAAGAGCCAAACGACGAAACCTGGAAAAAGCACAAGCACTGGCAAGTCAAATGCAAGGCATTGATAAAGCAGGCAAAGGGAGAATTTGAGAAGAAGCTTGCTGCGGAAGCAAAAACGTGAAATAAAGATTTTTTTTCAATTACATTCGTAGCAAAAAACCTGTGAGAGAGACAGTTGGTCCATTAGATGATAGAGGAGTTAAAGGGGCACTAAGAGGCGACAAGGCGATAGCGGAGAGACTGAATGAATTCTTTGCTTCGCTCTTTACTGAGGAAGACGTAGGGATGTTACCCATGACTGAAGTGGTATTTAAAGGTGCGGAAGAATTGAAGGAAATATCGATACATCTGGAAGATGTATTACAACTATTAGATAAACTGAAGAGTAGCAAATAACCTGGGCCAGATAGTATACATCCAAGGGTGTTGAAAGAACTGAAATATGAGTTTGCATACCTGCTATTAGTAATCTGTGAACTATCATTAAAATCATCTCTAATACCTGAAGATTGGAGGATCGCCAATGTAACACCAATTTTTAAAAAGGGTTCCAGGGGTGATCTGGGAAACTACAGACCGGTGAGCCTGACGTCAGAACCGGGAAAAATGGTAGAAACCATCATAAAGAATAAAATTACTCAGCATGTAGATAGTCATGGCCTAATGGGAGACAGCCAACATGGCTTTACACAAGGAAGATCTTGTCTTACTAATCTGTTATGTTTTTTTGATGGTGTAAATAAACAGGTGGACAAAGGTGAGCCTGTTGATATAGTGTATCTGGACTTTCAGAAAGCCTTTGACAAGGTCCCTCATCAGAGACTTTTGGCAAAACTAAAGAGTCATGGGATAGGAAGCAGTGTACTACTGTGGATCAGGAACTGGTTAAAAGATAGAAAGCACAGGGTTGGGCTAAATGGCCAATTTTCCCAATGGAGAAAGGTGAATAGTGGTGTACCCCAGGGATCTGTGCTGGGTCCGCTGCTTTTTGACATATTCATAAATGACCTGTAAAGTGGAATAACGAGTGAGGTTATCAAATTTGCAGATGACACAAAACTATTTAAAGTTGTTAAAATCCAAGAGGATTGTGGAAAATTGCAAGAGGATCTTGATAAATTGGAAGACTGGGCATCAAAATGGCAGATGAAATTTAATGTGGACAAGTGCAGGACCACGTGATGTGGTGAGCTTGAACGGACGTGTCTGGTTTGAGCTCTGGGCCCCCTGCTCCCTAAACCGTGGAAATACCGCCGTGTAAAGCTACCAGCCATGGCCCCACTGTAAGGGGAGACTTGATCAGCTCCTGGCCCCGTATCTCGCCTCCACACCGCCATGGCTTCAGCGGTTAAACTCGGGCGAAGGGAGAAGGACCGTGGATCCAGGGCATCCAAAATGGTGGACTCCCCCCCGAAGCAGACTGGGCTTCCCACCTCGCCGACCATGCCAGCGGAAGTCTCGGCAGCGGTGACTAGTGCGCTGTCGGGGCAATTTGATGCCTTGCATACTAAAATGGACGCTATTCAAAATTCCCTGGGTGCGCTGGGGTCCCGCGTGCACGAGGCCGAGACCCGAATAGCCCAGACCGAGGAAGACCTGGCAACACTCCAGCGGGAACTTCGAGCGGCGCAAAAACTTGCCATGGACCATGCGCTTAAGCTGGATGACTTGGAAAACCGGTCCAGGCGGAATAATTTAAGGTTCTTGGGCGTCGCTGACTCCGTACCTGATAAAGACCTTCCGGGGTTTGTGGAGGCTTTGGCGACATCCTTGCGGCCAGAGACCGGATTGCTCAGCCCAGTTATAGTGGAACGCGCCCACCGGATAGGGCCTAAGCAATTGGCGAACGATCGCCGACCCCGAGTGGTCTTGGCGCGGTTTCTCAGCTTTCCGCAGAAAGAGGAGCTGCTTAAAGCTGTGCGACAGAAAGGAGCGGTGGAATGGGAGAATATGCGAATCCGTGTTACCCAGGATTACTCGGCCGCACTGAGTCAACGCCGGAAAGCTTATGCCTCCCTCTGCCAAAAATTAATTGCTGCGAGCATCTGTTTTCAGGTACAATACCCAGCGCGACTTGTGATATGGAATGAGGGTACCCGCCGGAGTTTCGAATCAGCGGGCGAGGCTACTGCCTATGTGGAGAGGCTTATATCACCCGCGACGGACCCAAGCAACTTGCCATGTGAGTGAGAGGGCACACCTTCGGACTGGGGACAGGGGCTAGACTGTATAGCACACTGGCTCTTTGTACTGGCAGAGAAATGTTTGGTCTGCTGATGCCCCGGTTGAAGCTGAGAACTAACATTGTGGTTTGATATGCCCCTTGATGGGGTAGAACCGGTCTGCGGGGCCACTAAATAACTGCTGTACCTGAACCTTAATTTCTCCTTGGTGCTCATGCAGTCCTTTTGGAGAGACGGCCCTTTGCCTGTGGAGAGCGGGAGCATAGGCCCAAGTATGATTCGGTGTGGCTCGAGGGAATGGGAGACAGCGGACTTCCTCAGACGTTTTTAGTTCCCTTGGAACGATTGACCTGGTGCTGCTGGCAAGGGGATTGTAGCCTGTAAAGCCGGTAACAGGCAACTATCTTACTTAGCAGTGTTACAATGTTTGTTTCGTCCCTCAGGGCAACATCTTAATGCAACATAGTAGCTACTATGCGCCTGACAGGCCAGCGGCTTTGTTCAGGCCTCTTGAATCTGTTTAACATTTCCTCTCCCGTATTGCAACATCTCCATCTGGAAGGGGATTCTAAATGGGTCCGCTTGCACTGGGTCACGGAGAGCAACTTGTGCACTAAATAAAGCAGCTGATATACGCAGTTCTCTGGGACCATACTGGCCTGGACAATTCGAATGGAGGTGGCGGTCTCCTGCCCGAGACGCTATCACCTTTACTCCACATGACTCTATGGAGAGAACGTTAGATCCAGAGATACCCACACTGCCCTCCTTATTCGGACTTCAGAGCGCGCAGACTATCACCGGATCTTGGGGCCCCCTGGACCCGGAGTTGCGGGATTGTGTGGGTGGGGAGCACTCCATGCTGCATTTGCTGGGGTTGGCCATTGCAGCGTTTAATCTGCGGCCCCTTAGGGTTGGCCTGTGGTTTTTTTTTTTGCCTTGGCTCATAATGGGTCCCCTGTTGGTTGGGTTCTGCTTGTGGAGTGCTGCCTACCCAGTATATGCCTTCCTTACTGACGCTGTTATTGCTGTGACTGGGTATGTTGGGTGTCCCATCTCTGTTTCCCCCCATCTGCCCTTTTTTGTTCCGTTAGGGAGCTTGGTGTGAGTGTTGTGGGGATTGGGGGGGGGAGCTGAGGGGGATTAGGTTACTGGGTTTCTAGGTTGGGGTGGTTGGCTGGGGATAGTACTGTTTTATAGATGGGGAGGGGGTCCTACTCACATCCTATGGGTAGGGAGAGGAGATTATTCAGTCGGGGGAGAGGGGTGGCTGGGCGAGGGAGGGTGGGGGCGGGGGGATGTCAAGGGTGGGGGTTGGGTAGGGTAGGGAAAGGGAGAAAGGGGGGTGAGAGCTTGTGGTTATTAAGGAGCATTCTTCTATCTGGGGGGGGACCTCAGGCTGGGGAGGTTCGCCCACAATATACTAGCTGGTTTGTTTTGTACTTGCTGAGTGTCTACTATCCAACCTGAAGATTATTTCTTGGAACGTCTGCGGGATAGGTAACCCTATTAAAAGATCAAAAGTGTTACAAGTTTTGGCGCGCTTGAAGTGCGATGTCGCCTTGCTCCAAGAAACTCACCAGACAGCCGATGAACATGCAAAATTGCAAAGAGCGTGGGTGGGGCAGAGCAGGGGAGCCCCGGCTAAAGGAAGAAAGGGTGGAGTGGTCACACTTATTAGTAAACGGATACTGTTTGAGTTGATAAAAGAGTTTGTGGACCCGGAAGACCGTTATCTTTTGCTGTATGGTCACTTAGATGGCAGGCCGATAGTTCTTGGGAACCTTTATGGTCCCAACGTTTTAGATCGCGCATTTTATGCGCGCTTGGCTTCTAAGGTGGAACAGCTACCTGATGTTCCTTTGATATTAGCTGGTGACCTGAATGGGGTCCTCGATATCGCTGTGGACACTGTAGGGGTTGGGGGCGAAAGAGGGCGGGCTCCCACTACGGCAACGCTTCGGAAGCTGTGCCGGCGTTTGGGTGTCGTGGATCCGTGGCGTTTGTTACACCCCCTCGAGAGGGACTTTACTCATCAATCGCGAGCTCACGGGTCTAGCGCCCGCATAGATTATATTTTGGTCTCGGAAGGGCTCTTCTTGCAAGTGGATGAAGCGCAAATTGGTCCAACCGCGGTGTCGGATCATGCTCCGATCTGGGTGGATTTAGCGTGGGGGGTGGTAGCCGATACGACGCGCATTTGGCGGTTTCCAGCGGGTCTTGACCGAGATCTGGAGTTTCAAGCCCATCTGCGGTGTTGCTGGCAAGATTTTATGGTCCACCATGAAGTACATACTGCTGATCCGGAATTGCTTTGGGAAACTGCCAAGGTAGTGCTGAGGGGTAACATTATTGAATACGTGGTGCGAAAGCGTAGACGACTGGCGTGGCAAATTGTGCACTTGGAGAAACAGGTGGTCAGGGCGCGTCGTCGCTGTGCCGGGGACCCCTCGGGGGTTAACCGGAAACGGTTTTGGGAACTGCAAACGTCACTTAATGAACTCCTACATCAGCGGACGAAAAAATCCCATCTGTATTACCGATACTGTTTATATCAGTTTGGGGACAAACCAGGCCGTCTCCTAGCTCGCTGCCTACGTGGTAGTTGTGGTGTTCGGTCGGTAGCCGCCCTGCGGGATGAGAAAGGTTTTTTGTATAAAGATAACCGGGCTATTGTGGGGCAGTTCCGTTCCTTTTTCCAACAACTCTATGCGCGACGGGAGGGGTCTTTGTCCGAGATGCAGGGTTATTTGCGGAAACTGACTCTACCAAAATTGACGATAGCACAGCGGGCTAGTTTGGACGCCCCGATTACAGTAGAGGAGGTTCGCGGCGTTATACAACGTGCGCAGTGTTGTAAAGCGCCTGGGCCTGATGGTTTTGGAGCAGAGTTCTACAAGGTGATCGGGGACTTGGTTTCTCCGGTTCTCGTGGGAATGTATGGTCACAGGGCGCAAGTTGGCCGGTTCACCTGGGGATCTAACCATGCCTATGTTACTCTAATACCCAAACCCGGGAAGGATCCTACTCGGGCGGCTTCCTACCGCCCTATCTCGCTGTTGAACTTTGATATGAAGATCTTGGCGAAAGTGTTGGCAGATAGGTTGGCCTCGGTGCTAGGTGGCCTGGTCCACGAGTCGCAAGTGGGCTTCGTTAGAGAACGTTACGCTGTCCGCAATTTACGGAAGATTTTGGCATCTTTAGAATGGGTCCGAGAACGGGAGTTGCCTTCCTTGTTGATCAGCTTTGATGCTGAGAAAGCCTTCGATCAGGTACACTGGGATTATTTGAAGGGTTTGTTGCCGTATTATGGACTGGGGGATACGTTTTGCAGTTTTGTGATGCTGTTATATGCGGACCCGACAGCGGGCATCCTTTGCAATGGAATGCTCTCTGACCCATTTCGTTTGGAATGGGGTACGCGTCAGGGGTGCCCGCTCTCACCTTTACTTTTTGTTTTGTCATTGGATCCACTGATACGGACCGTGGAGGAATCCACGAGCATTAAGGGGGTGCAGATTGGGGCAGCGGGTTTTAAGCTGGCCACCTTTGCGGACGATATGTTGGTTCATATCACGTCTCCCCAGTGCTCTTTGCCAAATTTGTTGGAAGCCTTTTCAACCTACGGTAGATTTGCAGGGTTACGAATTAACACAGAGAAATCCGAGGCCCTAGATGTTGGGGGTACGATGCGGGCTCAATGGTCGGGCAATTTTCCCCTACGATGGGCGGATGAGGCCTTTGTTTATTTAGGTATAGTGTTGACTAGGGTGCCTGTGTCATTGTATAAAACAAACTTTGAACGGGTGTTTTTGAAACTTCAGACGCAACTGCGGGCCTGGACGCCGCTGCCTCTGTCTCTGCTGGGTCGAGTGGCGGCCTTACAGATGGTTATACTTCCACGTATTCTTTATTGGATACAAACCCTTCCTGTGTGGTTGTTGCGGCGGGATGTGATACGTATAGAACGGGAAGTCCGACGTTTTTTATGGAAAGGGGCCAGAGCATGCATATCGCTGTCTCGGCTGCGGGGAAGCTGGCGGACCGGGGGCGTGGGGGTTCCGGATTTTTGGAAGTATGCGCTGGCTTGTCAAGAGCGACACCTTAGTGATTGGTTGGGGGATACTGAAGTGTACACCCCCCGTGAGCTAGAACGGGCCTTCATGGCGCCACATGCCTTAGAAGCAACTTTGCAGCTACCCGGGGCGCAGTTACCTACTCGGCTGACCAATAGTGTTTTACTGCAGACGCTTAATAAATTTTGGGGTAGAAATCCCACAGTTTCGTGTTGGCTACCTCTGCGAGGCAATGTTCGTTTTACCCCTGGTTCCGATTCGTCCGCCTTTCGGCAATGGGAGAGGGTAGGTATCTGCCGTTTAGGAAATGTAGTTGATACAGCTGGGAAATGTAAGACTTTGGCGGAGCTTTGTGAGGAATATGGCTTGAATCGGCAAACTTCCAGCTTTGCTTACGCCCAACTGTCTCATTATGTAGGCTCTTTGTCCCGGTCAGAACTCTGTGTGGAGCGTTCGACACAGATCCTGGAGTTTTTGAGCCTGGGGGCAGAGAGTCCTCCAACTATTGCCGACCTGAAACAGCGCTTAGATGGATTTGAGCACCCCCCCGGACTGTATAGCTTTGGAACGAGCGTGGGCACGGGACCTGGGCCGGGCGGTCGACCCGGGCTCCGTGCTGGCCGCTCTGCGTCAGATTCGGCACTTAGCGGAAGGGGCTCGGTGGCGGGAAGTGCAATATAAATCTATCCTTCGTGCACATTTTTCCCCAAGGAGGGCGTTGCGGAGTCGTCTTGCCGAATCTGGAGGCTGTCCTAAATGTTCTTGCTCTTTAGCGGATCTGGGTCATATGTGGTGGAATTGCCCCATGATCCGCTCTTACTGGCAGCGCATTGGGGATTATCTCGGTGGTCTTTTGCGGCAGCGGGTTTGTTGGACAGGGTTATTAGTGGTGCTGGATTGCCTGGGACCACTCCACCCTAAGGGGAGGTGGGAGCATTTTCTAGTGCGTAAGGCTTGTCTGGTGGGGAAAGGACCTATTCTTCGTAGATGGAGAGAGGCGGAGGCCCCTACATTTTGTGAATGGCGTAACTGTTTCCATCAGCTTATGCTTTTTGAACGACGCCATGCACTGGGGTCCCCCAGGCGCTGGGCCCAGTTTCTGTTGGTCTGGATGCCCTATATTCAGAGCTTGGGCCCTATTGCCCGCAGCGAGGTGCTTAAGGTTGGATAGAGATGCTCCTGGTTCTGTGCTTAGCTGGGTTTCGGGGTTGGGGGGGGGAAATATAACGGTTAGTATTCAACCGGCTTGTTTTGCCTTGTTTGAGGTTCCTGGCCTCTGGGCGATGGATCAGACACAACCACGCCTGGAGGGGTTCTGAAATGTAAATTCACTGTTGTTATGTGAACCTGTTGGTTGTTTTGTATTGTATGTTTTATTCAATAAACAGATTATACAAAAAAAAAAACAAAAAAAAAATGTGGACAAGTGCAAAGTTATGCACCTAGGGAAGAACAACCCAAACTATGGTTACACAATGCAAGGTTCCACATTAGGAATCACCACCCAGGAAAAAGATTTAGGCATCATTGTAGATAACATGTTAAAACCCTCGGCCCAGTGTGCAGTGGCGGCCAAGAGAGCAAATAGAATGCTAGGTATCATAAGGAAAGGAATGGAAAATAAAACAAAAGATATTATAATGCCTCTATATCGTTCCATGGTGAGACCGAACCTTGAATATTGTGTGCAATTCTGGTTGCCGTATCTTAAAAAGGATATAGCATTATTAGAAAAGGTTCAGAGAAGAGCCACCAAAATGGTAAATGGGATGGAAGGATACTCCTATGAAGAAAGGCTAAAAAGGTTAGGGCTCTTTAACCTGGAAAAGAGACGGCTGAGGGGAGATATGATAGAAGTCTATAAATTAATGAACGGAGTGGAACAAGTAAAAGTAGATCGATTGTTTACATTATCAGAATATAAAAAGATTAGGGGACATGCAATGAAGCTACAGGGTAAACTATTTAAGACTTATAAAAGAAAATATTTTTTCACTCAACGTGAAATCAAACTCTGGAATTTGTTAACGGAGGATGTAGTAAAGGCTGTTAGTGTAGCTGGGTTTAAAAAAGGTTTGGACAAGTTCCTGGAGGAAACGTCCATAAACCATTATTAAGAAGGGACCCAGGATATCAATGCTTGACCCAGTACAAGCATTGTGGAACCTGTGTCTTTTGGGGAAACTGCTAGGTACTGTGGTGGCAAAGCAGGAGAAACCAGTCTTTTTCCCCTGAAGCAAAGAGCAGTTCAGGAAGGGAAAGGGTTAAACCTCCAACAAATGAAAAAAACTCTATGCACCGAAAGCTAGAGAGGGAGCCACACCTCAGCTCCATGGTGACCAAGGGAGCTGACGTGGGAAGCAGGGAGGCGGAGTCAAAGCCCATAGGACAGCCCCAAACACTTAAGCAGGAAGAAACAGTTAGTGAGGGGGACGTGGAGAGAGACAGAAAAAAACCACGGGAGGAGCAGCAAAGAGAAGTGGGAGAGAAGAAGAAATAATCCTCGGGAGGAAAGTCTGGAAAGCTTGTCCAGAAGTCAGAGGAATTCTTCTCATGAGTCTTCTGTAGAAGCTGTCCTGGAAGGTGGGAGAATAGGCAGAAGCAAAGGCCCTATTGGAAAGCTGCATAAGGATTCTTATTGCAGGCAGCGTGTCTGTATCTCCAGTTCCGAGAGAAGCCCAGCTGATAGAAAGCAATTAGCTGACCAGAAGCTTGGGAGACAGGAGTCTGAGCCAGACCCTGCTGGGAAGCATGGTACAAGAGTCCAGGTGAAGCAGTCTGGGGACAAGTGGTTGCCTTTAGCACTACCAGAGAAGTCAAGGAGTGCTAGGAAAAAGGTGAGCCCTTTTGAAACCTTTAAAGCTGTGTTAAAGGAGAGTGGTCTCCTTGGTTCTTCCCCTATACCTCAGTTTAATGAAAAGTCTCGCTGGAGACAGCTTAAAAACCTGTTAGAGCAATGGAAGCCTACTGTTGAGAACCCTGAGAATAGGCAGGTTGTATCAGACTCAGAGGAAGAGGCTATGCAAATTGAAGAAGCCCCTTTAGAGAGTGAATGTTCTGATATGGAGACAGACTGTGCTTATTGCCTAAGGGAGTAAAGGCTGCTAACGTTCTATGCTGATGTTATAAGTGCTGGAAGAAGCCTGAAACTTGGCTTGAGGGATTAACACTGGGAAAGGCAGTAAGAGGCTGGAAGTGTGAAGCCTAGCCAGTTTGGCAACTTCGAATGAAGAGAATGCTATTGGTTTATTGATTGTTATACAAATGCAACAATTGGTCTAATGAAGAGAAAGAGCTGTTGATGATTTTGATGGGATGCCTCAACTAACCCAAGGATAAGTAAAGTGAACTTGCAACTGGAAGAAGATTTTGGGAAAGTTGTTTGAAGCAATCATGCATGGATGTATAACACAGGGACTTTGCTGTATCAGTTGACTTTATTCCTGTATGGAGAAGAATCCTTTATTCTTTATGTTTGGTAGGGGTAGTAGAAAAATACCTGTGCAACAATAAAACTTATTGTTACCCTTAAATCCTTAGCTGTTTTCATCTTGACCACAATTACATGGAACACAAGACCCGCAGCACTTATAGGGATACACAAATGTGGTCCGTCCCCTTCTACTAGGCATCCGCCTATACAAAGGAGAGGATGTGACAGTACGTATGGCCTAGTTTGGCCACTGTTGGAAACAGGATACTGGGCTTGATGGACCTTGGTCTGACCCAGTATGGCATATGTAAAAACAGCATTGCCTTGTTTACTGTTGTTCAATGTAAACCGCAACTGATCATTGGAAGGTGCGGTATATAAAAACTTGTTAATTAAATTAAATTAAAATATCTTATGTTCTTATGTTCTTATGAGTAAGTTGTTGCAAGACCACGTTCAAGTCCCACTCAGTGACAGGGGGACGAATCGGAGGCTTGAGCAAAAGCAGTTCTCTGAGGAAGCGTGACACCAAGGGGTGAGCCGACAGCGACTGTCCCTACACCGGTGAGTGGTGTGCTGAAAGAGCACTGAGGTAGACCCAAACAGAGATGGACTTAAGGCTTAGGTCTGACAGGTGAAGTAGGTATTGTAGCACTACTGGCACCAGGCAGGAGAAAGGATCTTCATTGCGCTGAGCAAACCACACTGAAAACCTGAGCTACTTGAGTGCATAGGACTTTCTGGTGGATTGCCTTCTCGAGGCCAGGACCACCTCCTCAACTTCCCTAGGTAGAAGTAAGGGAGCTAGCACTATCCTTTCAGCAGCCAGGCCATCAGATTGAGGGATCTGAGATTGGGGTGCAGGAGGGAACCCTGATCCTGAGACAGAAGATCGGGCTGCAACCCCAGAAGGAATGGAGTGTCCACTGCCAACTGCAGAAGAAGTGGAAACCACGGTTGCCTTGGCCATCTGGGGCCTACCAGAATCACCGAGGCCTTGTCCCGTAGAATCTTGAACAGAGTTCGGGCCACCAGGGGCGTGGGAGGAAACGTATACAGGAGGCCCGTCAACCAAGAGATCAGAAAAGCATCTGCTGCCACTCTCAGGGGATGCAGCTGTCTGGAGCAAAACCTGGGCAGCTAACGGTTCAGTGGACTGGCAAAGAGATCGATGGATGGAAGTCCCCATCGTAGAAAGATGTGCTGAACCACCAGTGGATTCAATTGCCATTCCTGAGGCTGGAGAATCCTGCTTAGTTTGTCTGCCAAAAGGTTCTCCTGACCAGGTAGATAAACCGCTTTGAGAAACATGCCATGTTTGACTGTAAAGGAGCAAAGGGCCTGCGCCTCCTGACATAGGAGTCTGTGCCCCCTTGCTTGTTCACATAGAACATTGCTACCTGATTGTCTGTCTGAACTAAGCTGAGAGAGGGCATGAGAAAAAGTCTGTAGAGCCAAGCAGATTGCTCGCAGCTCCAAAAGACTGATTTGCTGTGTGGCCTCCCGAGGAGACCAGAGGCCTTGAATGTACGTGCCCTGACAATGTGCACCCCAGCCCTTTAAAGAAGCATCGATCTTCAGCACCCTTGTTTGTGTTGGAGCCTGAAAGGGTACCCTCCTGAGAAGGTTTGGGAGATGTAGCCACCACTGCAAGGAGTCCAAGAGTGGTTTGGACACTCTTACTCTGTCTTGGAGGTCGCCTGTGGCCTGCGCCCACTGAGCTCTGAGGCACCACTGAGCCGCCTGAATGTGCAGACGGGCATTCAGGGTCACATGTACTGTGGATGCCATGTGGCCCAGGAGCCGCAGGAAGTGTTTGGCACAGACCTGAGAATTGCTTAGGAACTGGTTAGCCAAGTCCATCAGTCTGTGGGCCCTGTCCTCGGGCAAGTAAGCCCTTGCCTGCAGGGTGTCTAATCTTGCCCCGATAAACTCTAGGTTCTGTGAGGGGAGCAAAGTGGACTTTGCGTAGTTTATGACAAAGCCCAGATGCTGAAGAAGAGAGACAGTGCGAAGAGTGGCTTGTCTGGCCTCCTGGAGAGACTGACCTCTGATGGGCCAGTCGTCCAGGTATGGGAAAACAAAAATTCCCTGATTTCTGAGATAAGCCGCTACCACCGCCAGACATTTGGTAAAAACCCTGGGGGCAGAAGTCAGGCCAAAGGGAAGTACTCTGTACTGGAAATGGTTTCCTCCCACCACAAATCTGAGGTATTGTCTGTGGTCTGGATGAATGAGGATGTGAGTATAAGCATCCTTTAGGTCTAAGAAGCATAGCCAGTCTCCCTGCTGGAGGTAGGGCAGCAGTATTCCAAGGGTAAGCATCTTGAACTTTTCCCTCTCCAGAAACTTGTTTAGGTTTCACAAGTCTAGGATAGGCCAGAGGCCTCCTGTCCTTTTCGGTACCAGAAAATACCTGGAGTAGAAGCCTTGCCCTTTCAGGTGGTGAGGCACCAGTTCCACCACCTGTTCCTTTAGAAGACTTGTCAACTCCTGAAGAGGAGGTTTCTGTGCAGAGGGAGTCTTGGAGGCTCCCCTGGAAAGTAGGAGGGGGGGGGGGTATCTGGTGGAAGTGGAGCATGTAGCCCTGTTGGACTATGCTGAGGACCCAGGTATCCCCTGTGATGGCTGGCCACCTGTAGGTGTACAGGGTCAGCCGACCTCCTGTGCTGAGTGGAGCCAGCTGTGGAGAAGAGGCTATGCTGTGGGAGTCAAAACCCCGCTCCCTGCTGTGCAGGAGCCGGAGCTGGCAGCTTGGGGGTCTTCTGCTACGGGGCCCATGCCCCTGCCCCTTGGCCTGCTGGCCCTGTTGGGGAGCTGGAGAGGCCTGATAGTTAGGGTAGGATTTGTAGGCAGCACCCTTCCTCGGGAAAAAGGGCTTTTTCCCCGAGCCCTTCTTTTTCTGAGAAGGGGCAGAGGTTTTCCTGGACAGCCTTGTCCTGGTGAGAGTCTCAGTCTCGATTTCCGCAGCCTTTTCAGTCATGGGCTTACTGAAAAGATTTTCACCTTGGCAGGGGACATCGACCAACTTTTCCTGTACCCATGGCTCCAGGTCTGATGACTGTAGCCAGGCCTGACGGCGTGCATCGATGTCGGCCCCGGCTACCCGGGCCGAAGCCTCGAAGCCATCATAGTCTGCTCGAGAGATAAACTTCGAGCACTCTCGAATCCCCGTTGACAAAGCCTTGAACCTCTGCAAAAGTTCCTCGGAGAGACCAGCTGAGAACCCGGCAATCTCCTTTGCCAGGTCCCGTAGGTACATGCCCATGTACAGCTGGTAGGTCTGGACACGGCAAGACAGCATAGAGCCCTGGAAGCACTTTCTACCGAGGGCATCCAGGTTCCAGGCCTCCCTACTGGGAGGCACCGAGGAGTGCATCTTCTGACTCTTCAGACGGTGCATGGCCAACTCCACAACCATGGAGTGGTGCGGTAGCTGCGCCTTTTGGAACCCAGGGCTCTTACGGACTCGATAAATGGAATCGACCTGTTTGCTAATAACCGGCGTCAAAGCCGGTGCCTCCCACATACGGAAGAGCAGCTGTTCCAGCATCGGAGGAACTTGTACAGTAAAGGCTTCCTTCGGAGGAAAATCATACTGGAGGGCATCGAGCTCCTCGGCTCAAGGCTCTTCCTCGGCGTCCGCAGGGAAGGCCAAGGCCTTGGCCATGTCCCTCACGAAGTCTGAGAACCGGGTATCCTCCGAGGGGGACCGTCTCCGAGGCTCGGACTCCAGTGAGTCCGAAGGGACGCACCAGGTCCAGAAGGTGTTCGGGGACTCCTCGTCCTCCGTCTCCCACTCTGACTCCTCCGAGAAGGAGTCGAGCGGCTCCGGCCATGTGGGCCTCAGTGCCACCCGCCCCAATGCCGAGGGTATCGGCGTCGATGACCTCGGCCCTGCACAGGAGGTCGAGGGGGACCTTGATCGAGGATCGAATCGAGACTTCATCGACTCGAGGATTGGCTCGGTCTCCAGGGTCGACTTAGACGCCGAGGTCCCGATGGTCAGGGCAGATGCACCAGTCAGACCGGCGATCAGCACCCGCTGCTGTTCCATGAGGGCAGCCAAGCTGCTCTCCAAGGCCGTCAACCTGAGTCCAAGCTCAGGAGACTCAGCAGCCCCCAACTCAGGTCCCGACTCCCTTTCAGAGGACCCCCGACGGTGCTCAGGGTCGGACTCCCGAGATGTCGAGGCCTCTGATGAAGTCCGGGCCCGGCCGGACGTGGAATCAGAGAATATTCTCTCACGCTGATGCTGACGGCTCCGAAGCGCCTTCGACGATATTTTGCCGCACGGGCCACAGGCCAGTGGGTCATGGTCGGGCCCGAGGCATCGGAGGCAGCAGTCATGTGTGTCGGTGAGAGGCATAAGTTTCTTGCACCGATCACACTTTTTGACCCCGCTGGCAGCCATTGGGGGAAAAAGGGCCCCTGCAAGGTCAAACAACTGGGCTGCCAGTGAAACCACAAAAAGAGTGCGAATGCTAGTCACGAAGGACAAAAAACGAAAATCACAAGTCCGGACTAGATACCGGTGTACCGAGCCCAGGCGGGAAGGGGAACCGGCATCGAACCGGAGAAAATAACGCAAAAATCACCAAAAAAAAACCCTTTTCCCGGGTGACACAAACTCACGTCCGTCGGGCTCCGTGGAAAAAGAAAGACTGAGTAAGATGGCACCTTGGGCGGGAAGGGGACCGCGCAGGCACGCTGCATTCCCAAAGGCTTTCTTTGAAAGCTGGGGAAATGCTCCGCACGGGGGCTCCGTCGGCGCCGATGTCACCCATATGTGAGGACAGACTTCCTGCTTGGTCCTGGAGAAAAGTTTCTTCTTTTTATTTTTAACAGAAAGGAAAGAAAGAAGAGAATCAGAGAACCAACAACCAGGGACGGTTCCGGCGTCAACAGGAAGGCAGACGCTGACCACAAAAAAAAAAAAGCTAATTTTCTGTGGTGACAGGATTTGCTTCCTGCTGACTCCACGGAAAATGAAGAACTGAGATGGGAGAGTTGGGAAGGCAGGAAGGCAGTTATGCAGGTTGTCGCGTCCTCCCGTCCAGGCCGGTGGCCGATGAGCAAGAGGGCTTGCCTTAATTGCCCTTCTGAATACTGTCCCCAATATGTCTGCCAGCATGGACTGCTAGGATATGTAGTTTCAGCTATTCTTTTGAGCAAGCAGTGTGACCACACGGTTTGTTTGGCAAAAACAGAGAAATTTATTTTTCAGGGTTTCCCCCTCGCATCAAATTTGTTGCACTAAACACAGGTAAGGATAATTTCTCCCAAAGGCAAAGGATAAATAAACTCCAACAGGCTTAACTCAAACAGACAGGAATTTCTTCTTCACATTGTCAACTCTTAGCTTCTTTCTGGTAACTACCTTCTAAAGCTAAGGCTGTTGACCATCTCAAAGTAACAAACTTTCAACAAGTTTCTTTTCTTTCACAGCTTCCATAGAAAAGAGGTTATACCTGTTTTTAAACTTCCAGCAAGTTTCTTTTCTTTCACACCATATAGAAACAAGCTACAATGGCTTTCAAACTTCTAGCAAGTTTCTTTCCCTTCTCAGTTCTCAGAAACAAGCTTATAATTGCTTTAAACAAACCACTCCTTCACATGGGCTTGAGCTTAGCACATGTTCAGTTCGTTTGCCTTGCAATAAGAGCATTGCATTTCTTCAGTATCACTTTCACAGGGGCTTTTCACCCAATTCTATTTCCATTTCATGCGTAGACTCACTAGAGCTATCTTCCTCTGGACGGGTATCATAGGATTTATGATTTACACCCTGCAGCAGCTCATCCAGCTTTAGCAGCAAGCGTTCCCTCTGATCTCTAGTCACAGGCTTTAAAGACGGAGTTTCTCTCTCCCTTATCAGCCTTTCAATATCTCTCACTGCTGAGTCACGGCAGTCACTGGCACACTTCTTATTTCTGTCTGAAGCTTGCTTTACAGCTTTCTGGCTAACACAGCGTCTGGCACTTTTTCTTAGCTCTCTAACCACTTCTTCAGAAAGAGCTTTGCTAGGAACTTCAGGCAACTTATTCTCTCTACCTCCAGGGCTCAACTGGCTTCCCGAGCTGTTTCCCCACCTGGGAATTGACTCCTCCAGCTTCCTTTCTCTGAGGTACCTTGAGACACGTTTCTGCCTTGATTCCAGGGCTCTCTGCTTCTCAGCTCCCAGCTGCTCCGGACTCTCTTGCTGCGTGCTTTCCTGCAAGTTCTGCCATGTCTGCTGCTGCCTGCTTTGCTTCTCACCTTCCCCCTTTCTATCAAACACTGAAGCAGTTTTAAACTGGTGCTTCTTAGGCACCACGCCTTTCTCCCTGCACACGTGAGAGCTGTTAGGGCTCAACCTAGCTCTAACGTCATTAAGTGGGCGGGGCTTAGTACTAGCTATAGTCTGTCTCAGAGGCTTGTGGTTACTATGGGAACTCTGTTGATCTCTGCTTTTAAAGGCACAGGTCTCACTTTCTTCCCATTCCATCCCTTCTATACAGCTCTCCTTACCACAAGGTGCAGTGGGATGCTCCCAAAAGCTTTCCTATTGGATGCCGGGGAGCGTTCCCGTGCAGGCTCTGTCGGTACCGATGTTGCCTATATTTGAAGACTACATTCTGCTTGTTCCTGGAGATAGGAGTCAGACTGAGGCAGAAGGAGGGGTTGAAATTGATAGGAAGGAGAAAATAGAAGCCTAACACCACCACCACAGCCAGTGGGAAGAGGCATGTGGGAGAACTGATAGCTGCCATGATAGAGAGCAGTGACTGAAGCTGAGTCCACAGGGAAGAGCCAGGTCTCAGTTAGAGCAAGGAGATGGACAGCATTAGAGATAAAGAGATCATGAGTAAAGGCAAGTTTATTTGAGATGGAGCGTGAGTTCCACAAGGCACATGAGAAAGGAAGAGAGGAGGGGGAGAGGAGAGGGATATGAAAAAGATTTGACCTGTTGCGTGAGGATCTGTTCTGGGGGTGTGACAAAGTTTAGGGGGGCCAGGGTTGGGGTTGATATCTCCAGAAGAGAGAAGGAGCAGGAGTAGAAGAGTGCGGGGCAGACAGGAAACAGCATGGCGGTAACAAGGGTGAGGTTGTTTCAGAGAGAAAGGAGATGGCTGAATGAGAGGGAGAAAGTGGTGAAGCTCAAGAGCTGATGATAGGGTAGATGACAAGATGGTTGGGGAAGCAAAGATGGTAAAGGGTAGATTAGGGGGAGGGGCTGGAAGGTGTTGGTAGGAGGGGAGACAATTAGGGAGTATGAGCAATAGGAAGAGAAAGTGTTGAAGAGCCATAAAGAGAGAGATGAAGAGGAGCACAGAAGTCTGAAGAAGCAAAAGGATAGGTGGTAGAGATTGCAGGGGATAACATGCACCTGTGAGTGATTATGATATTGAGCACAGGGCAGCTACAACAGACTATAAGCCAGGGGGCGAGTGGGTTGTGGAGAGGCTGAAATCAGAGAAGCAGAGTTGAACAAGAGGGGTGGGGCAAGTACTGAATGAAAGCAAGTGAAAGCAGGCAGAGTCCACAGGAAGTGCGCTAGGCAAGATA
Source organism: Ichthyophis bannanicus (assembly GCA_033557465.1). Taxonomy (NCBI): domain Eukaryota; kingdom Metazoa; phylum Chordata; class Amphibia; order Gymnophiona; family Ichthyophiidae; genus Ichthyophis; species Ichthyophis bannanicus. The sequence continues at coordinate 911,692,985 of CM066032.1, read as the reverse complement.
AAAAACTGAAGACTTTGAATACCTACAAGAGAGACCTTGCAGAGGAATAGGGAGAAGGAGAGAAAAATGCACACCTAAATGTGCAGTCAGATAGTACTAGTCAGAGAACAGAGGCAATACAATGTTGAGGAGGAAGACACAGCACTGCAGAGGGTGGGAACTGGATAAAGGACAGAGGACAGGACACACACTGACAAAACAGAAATATATATACAGAACAATAAATAAATAAACAATAAGCTAGATTCTGAACAGGCACAGGAAAATATCCGAACAGAGCATACAAAGTTAGCTGACGCTTGCAATGAGGGTGTTCACCCAAGCAGGAACCACCACCAAAACCTTTTCTTTTAGTACGTCCAATACTGAGTAATCCACGGTATTGGCTATGTGTTTCTTCATGTCAAGATTTTGGTCCAACGTCACCCCAAGGTAACGTATAGCAGGTTTCACTTGTAGATCGGCATCATTTACCTTCACACAGCTGGGTGGTATGAAACTGGGATTTCTAGAGATGAAAAGAACCTCCGTCTTCTTGTGTTGGATTCGCAGATTTTGTGATAGGAGCCACTCAGATATGGTGTTGAAGCAATTAGTCAGAGGGGCAAGGTCTAGTCTATCCAATGATACTGGCATGTATAACAGCACATCGTCAGCATATATCATGCAACTAACATTGAAGGATCTAATGATGTCGCAGATGGGTTGGATGTATATATTAAACATCAAGGATGATAGGAAGCATCTGGGCACGTTAGGGACTTAACTGGGATTTTCCAAAGGCACTACCCATGTAGGTGCCTTTGGAAAATCCCAGTTCAGGGTAACATGGGCTATTACCTGTGTAACTGCCTTAGAAAATCGGGCACAGTGACACCTAGAGGCTTGAATCTAGAAACCGAATGGGCATCAGTGCCTGATATTGGTGGGCATCTTTCTTGACTGACTCTGCTGATGTCATTTCCTTCTCGCTCAGTCAAAGATGGAAGTGAACAACAAGAATTGGAGGAATATTTCCTGATGCTCATCTTTTTGCCTCTGCCTTTGGCTCTTGATTTTGCTGTTCTCCTTCCTTCCCCTCTTTTATTTCACCTTTCTTTCTTCCTCTTACACTTGTTCTTACCTCTTTCCTTTGTCCTGTCTCTCCTGCTCTTGTCTCTGCCCTTGTTCTTATCTTTTTCTACTCCTTTTCCTTTGCTTTGTCTTTTTAGATTGTAAGCTCTTTTGAGCAGGGACTGTCTTTTTGTGTTTTCATTGTACGGTGCTGCGTGCGCCTGGTAGTGCTTTATTAATGCTTATTAGTAGTAGTAGTAGTAGTGATGCAGAAAGTAGAGTGTGCATGGCCTTTCGAAACATGGATTCACATCGGGTGTATTACTGGATTAAACATATATTTTAAAGCAATGGAAAAAATAAAAAATGAAAAACTGGGTTTATGAGGATTTATGGTGAAATTCTAACTGAGCAAGAAACACTTATTGCTGTATAACTCCCATTCTGATGGTCCTAAAAAATGTTTAGAAAGTAATTTCCTATGTATTGCTTTGTTTGATAAAAACATATAATTGGACATTATACTGTTAAATATTAATATTTGCTTTATACGCATATACATAATGGGAACAATTTCCAAAAGCCATTTACCCAGCTAAAGAAGCTGTTCGAAAACTGCTCACCCTCCTTGCAGGTAAAAATATGTGCTGATAGTTCTTTGATCTGTTTGCAGTTGCCATGATCTATTGTTTTGTTTTGACTGCAGTTGTTCTTTGCTGATTTCCAGAAGCTAAGCAACTGCCTAGTATGTCTAATAGTTAAGCTGGTCCTGAGAGACCAGTATTGTAACAACATTTCCACAGGTAAGGCATTGCTTTATGCATGGAAATATTAAAGTACCTCAAAAAAGACATGCAACATACCTGTATAGTAAGTAGGATGCTAGTCATTGTTAAGCGCGTATTCCATTCTGCAGGATTGTCTAGAAAGTCAATACAGGGTTTGCCGGAACTCTTATCAACTGTGTTGGAAAAACAATGTCATATATCAAAAGACAGAAATATCATTTTGATGTTAATTTTATACGAAGCACCTAGATCAAAGCTGGGAAATGGGACCTCTTTTAAGCCTATTTTATAAATGAAACATAAGTGTCTATGTACCTTTATAAAATAGGCACCCAGAACCAATCCCAAATTCTCAGGCACAAATTAATGCCCACCATGGTGAGGTGATTATAGAGGTTTCGCGCGCTCCTTTTCAGGGGCGGCTCTATAATGAGGCCGAGTGAGGCGGTGGCCTCAGGTGGCAACCTTTTGGGGGCAGCAAATTTGCCCCCAAAAAGCCCGCCTCACTCGGCCTTCAAATTTAAAAAAAACAAAAAATGATTTGAAGAGCCACTGCTGCTACCGCCGCGGCAGCGGCAGAAGAAAGTGCCCTGCGGCCGCCCCAGCAGAGTTCTGTCTCTTCTCTCTGTTCCGGCTTTACAGAGCTGTGAAGGGAGAGTGTCCCTTTCTTGCGGCTCTGTTAAGCCCGAGGGCGCTGATGGGAAATCCCATCAGCGCCCGCGGGCTTAGCAGAGCCACGAGAAAGAGAAACTCTTCCCTTCGCGGCTCTGTAAAGCCGGAACTGAGGGAGAGAAGAGAGCTCTGCTGGGGTGGCCGCGGGGCACTTTCTTCTGCCGCTGCTGTGGTGGCAGCGGCAGCGGCTTCAGCCAGCAGCCAGTTTCTTCAACTGGATTGGGGGGTTAGGACTGGTAATGGGGGGGGGGGTTAGGACTGGAAGTGAGCTGATGGGGGGGTTAGGACTGGAATTGGGCTGATGGGGGGTAGGACTGTTCATGGGCAATGGGGGCTAGTAATGGAAATGGGCGGCTGGGGGATTAGGACTGGAAGTGGGCTGATGGGGGTGGCTAGGACTGGAAATGGGCTGATGGGGGTTAGAACTGGAAATGGGCTGATTGGGAGGGGGGCTAGGACTGGAAATAGGCTGATGGGGGGTTAAGGATGGAAATAGGTTGATTGGGAGGGGGGTTAGAACTGGAAATGGGCTGATTGGGAGGGGGCTAGGACTGGAAATAGGCTGATGGGGGGTTAAGGATGGAAATAGGTTGATCGGGAGGGGGGTTAGAACTGGAAATGGACTGATGGGGGTTAGAACTGGAAATGGGCTGATCGGGAGGGGGAGCTAGGACTGGTAATGGACTGATTGGTGGGGTTAGGCCTAGAAATGGGATGATTAGGGGGGCTCGGACAGGAAATGGACTAATTGGGGGGCTATGACTAGAGTGGGCTGATAAGGGGGATAGGACTAGAAATGGCCTAATGGGTGAGGAAAGGAGAGTGCTGCTGGCCCTGGAAGAAAACTAGGGGCTGGAAAGGAGCGGATAATGAGATGGTCTGCCAGGGGAAGGAGGGGGCAGGAAGGGAGCTGATACTGGGGAAGAAGGGGGCTGGAAAGGAGCTGACACCTGGGATGCATTGAAGGAGGACTGGAAGGGACATGACAATTGGGGATGGGAGTGGTAGGTGGTTGGGTAATGGGGAGGAGGCTGGAAGGGAGCTGACATGCAAATGGAACTGGAAGGGGGATGGACAGAGGGTAGGGCAACTGGAAGGGAGCTGACTGGGGTGTGGCACTGAGAGTGGACATAAGCTGATATCTGGGATGATATTTGGACTAGAAGGGGCTGGACAGTGGGGAAGGAGGGGGACTGGAAGGGAATGGACACCAGTGGCAGTCGTGGGAATGCAAGGCGGTTGTCATTGGAAGGTACTGGGAGAGGAGGACTGGAAAGGGGGCTGATACTGGGGAAGCTTACTGGAACTGGAAATGGGCTGATGGAAGGAAGTGAAGAAAACAAAAGAAGAGATAAGAAATGGCAGATGGACCATGGACCATAGACTACAGAAAGAGATCTAAGAGAAAGCAGGAAAGCAGAAGCCTCAGATCGGGACCAGCATGATCAGAGAATAAAATGGTCAGACAACAAAGGTAGAAAAAATAACTATTTAATTTTAGTGATTGGACTTTGTGCTATTTTTATATTTTACACAGTATTGGGGAACTGTATCTCTCATTTATCTGATGTTGCACTGCATGTGGACCCTGGCTTCTTTGGGTTTCAATTTAAATTTTGTCTACATATTTTTATTTTTACTTTAGATTGTGGTTATTTCTTCTGTACTTGGTGAGGGTCGATGTGAGTGTGTGACTGAGGTCAAGTGTTCTGTTAACATGGAGTTTGTACATAAATATCTATACTGTACTGTAGTAATTTGACTTGTTCAGCTATTCAAATAGGTGCATGAATGTTCCAGAGCCCACCGTAGTATTTACAGTGACGCTTTTTTTGGATGGGCTCCTTATGTGAGTTTTGGAAGTTTGTGCTGTTACGGTATGGTAGGCTTGCTCTTTATTGTAGGGTTTTGTATTAGTTCACAATATGCCTGGTACTGGAGAATATTGTTGGTTGTTGTTGTTGTTGTTAGTGAGATGATCAGAATCAGATTTTTTTTTTTTTTTTAATGTTGAGCTCTGTGGGTCCTGGTTCTGCTCTGCACCTACTGTGAATGCAAAATATATGTTGAAAAAGAAAAAGCATAATGCAGTTTATAACAACAAAATAAAAATGAGTTATAATTTAGTTTTATAAACTTAGCTGTTGGTTCTTGCTGTCTTTTAGTTCCTTGATGTGCAAACGGGACCGTACCTAGACATGCGTAAGCGGTGCAGCCTCACAGGGCAGAAAGGCTTGGGGGCCACATTTTGGCTGTCTGCTTTTGCCCTGCCACCGCTGGTAGGACAATAGCAGGCAGCCGAAATGCATTCCCCAAGCCTTTTCATAGCACTTTAAGCAGGTCTGGTCCCTCCCTCCTCCGATGCAATGTCAGAGTAGGGAGGGACAGATCTGCTTAAAGTGCCGGTGCCTTTCAGATCGGCCGCATGCCCCCTCCTCCTCCCCATACCTCCGTTCAGCGCTGCCTGCTCTTTTCCTGCTGCCGGCGCCGCCATGAAAAAAAAACAGGGCAGCAGCAGCAGGGAAAGAGCAGGCAGCGCTGGACGGAGGTATGGGGGGAGGGGGGTATACGCCTAAGCTGCAAGTTGCACAGGATGTGATTGCAACTCGATACGGCCCTGTGTGCAAACATCTTTCATTTCCTCCATATAATCTAATCGGCCTTTTGGTTTGGTTCAGTTTCTGATTGGATTTCTGAAAAAGCCCCGCCCCCTCTAGGGTGGGGGGGGGGGCGCCATTTCATACTTCGCCTCAGGCAGCAGATTGCCTTGAGCCACCCCTGCTCCTTTTTTGTGGGCGAGAACACGAAAGGGGAGTGGGAGAGAACTAGGGGGGGAGGCTGCAGCGGAAGTGACGTCAAAGCGCACGGCGCTTTACCATAACGTGACGTCAGAGAGTGAGAAACTGCTGCGGCTATCGGCCCGCACATGGGTTGCATGAGAGGGGCGTGGCTTGTTTAGACCTCGTGTATCACTACCCTGGTTCTAGTTTCAGCTTATAAGTGATTGGTATGGTAGGAGGCATTGATGAAAACCGGGATTTATAGGGCTGGAAGAATCAGCCTAGTCACAGGGATGAAGGAAGTAGATGATGATGATGATATGGGTGAATGAGGAACCCTGTGATTGCTTGCTCCAGGGGTGGCCCGCATGGAGCTGTGGGTTCACCCCTAAACAAAGACATGGGGAGGGGTGGGCTGCACAGAGCGGCAGGTGCACCTACTCCTACCATCTTATTGGGCAGACTAGATGGACCATACTGGTCTTTATCTGCCATCATTTACTATGTTACTATGTTACTCTTAAGACGCTGTAAATTTTGGGAGCAAAAGGGCTGCTTGTGGGTGGCTGAAGTGAACAGGTGTTTTCCCACAAGGTTCCCATCATTGCACCTACTATGTTCTTTATTTCTGATTGATTTTACTTCTGATAAGTTGGCTGACATTTTGAATGGAAAGTAAAACAGCTGCTTTCCAGTAGATGCTGAATGTAATTTATCATTTCAAGGTACTTCTGGTGCTTTGAGTTGGGCTCTTTTCAATTTGTATCCTTGACTGAAGTTGAGTTAGTTATGGGGACTCTGAAAAATAAAGGATGTTGACTTGATCCATGTCCTGCATCATTGATACCTGCTGCAAAAAAAGCTGTGTTACCAGCCTTGCACTCTATTATAAACTCACCTTTGGCATCTCAATTTTTTCCCACTTTATTAAAGAACGCTATAGCATGGCCAATTCTTAAGCCTCCTTCTCAGAATCCTAGTGATCCTGCTATTTAAAGACCAATTTCAAATCTACCATTTTTAGCAAAAGTGATAGAGAAATGCATCTTGAGACATCTGGAGAATTTCCTAAATGATAGAAGATTATTAGATGATTTACAGTGTGGCTTTCAAAAACATCAGGGCACTAAGACCCTACTAGCATCTATAGTTGACACCCTGCGTTGATATGTTGACACTGTTGTTATGATGGATATTTCTGCTGTATTTGATGCAGTAGATCATGCCATCTTGATATCCATTTAAAAGCTTATGGGATAGATGGCAAGATTTTACAGTACTAACCAGATACTTTCCTTTCCTGAAATCCAGCAGCCAGCATCACCATTACTCTAGTAGCCTAAACACAGAAGGGTCGGAGTTGCCTATATACAAGAATGCTTCAAATTACTGCCTGGCCAAAGGCAGCGTCCCTGCAGGACTCACTCTTGAGGTGGTAGTGAGCTGCAAAGGTATGCACCGAAGACCATGTGGCGGCTTTCCAAATTTATGTCACCGGCACTGAGTATAGGTTGGCTGACGTGGCCATAGCCCTCACACGATGAGCAGTGATCCAGTGCTCTAGAGAGAGGACAGCTCACTAATAAGTGAGGGCAATACAGTCCGCCACCCAAGTGGACAGGGTTCTCTTGGCCACAGGTAACCCCAGCCTCCTGGGGTCATAGGAGACAAAGAGTTGAGGAGCTTTGCAGTGGGCCTAGGTCCTCTGTAGATAGAAGGACAGGGCCCTCTTACAATCCAACATATGCAGGACCACTCGACTCTGCCTTACCAACATGAGGTTGTGGGAAAAAGGTGGGGAGGACCACCTCCTGATTGAGGCAGAAAGCCGACATCACCTTCGGGAGGAACCTGGGGTGCGTGCGAAGCACAACCCTGTTCGTATAGAACCTGGTAAAAGGCAGATCTGCCACCAGGGCCTGCAGCTTGCTCACTCTCCGGGCGGATGTCAAGGCCACCAGGAAGGCCACCTTCCAGGAGAGATACCTCAGGTGGCAAGTTGCCAAGGGCTCAAATAGTGGTCTGGTGAGCTGTCAGAGCACCAAATTGAGATCCCACTCTGGTGAAGGTGGGCGGAGAAGGCCTCTAAGGAACCTGGAGACCAGGGCTGGCTGGAGAGGGGCCTCCCCTCCATAGGGTGATGGTTAGCTGCTATGGCACTGAGATGCACCCTGACCGAATTAGATTTCAACTCTGAGCGGGAGAGATGCAGCATGTACTGCAGAATGAGCTGCAGATGGCAGGAGGATTCTCATTCCGCTCTGCAAACCAAAGAGAGAACCTCATCCACTTGAAGGCATATGCCCTCCTGATGGAGGGTTTCCGGGAGGCCAGGAGGATTTCTTGCACTTCGTCTATGAGACTGAAGGGGGCCAGTGATACTCTTTCAGCATCCATGCAGTTAACATCAAGGATGCTAGGTTGGGGTGGAGAAGTGAGCCCTCCTCCTGTGAAAGAAGATCTGGCTGATGGCCCGGTGCCACAAGGGGTGCCACTGTCAGGAAAAGTAACAGGGGGAACCAGGGCTGTATGGGCTACCTGGAAGCAACCAGGATTACTAAGGCATGGTTGCTCTGGATCTTGAAAAGGCACCTAGCTATTAGAGGGGTCAGTGGGAATGCATAAAGCAGGCCCCCTGAACATGAAGTGTTCGAAAGGGAGACTATGATAAAATGAGGAAAACAGTTAAGAAAAAACTAAAAAGAGCAGTTGCAAAGACGTACATCAAGCTTGGGTGTTGTTGAAAAATACTATCTTGGAAGCCCAGACCAGCTGTATTCCACGCTTTAAGAAAAGTGGAAGGAAGTCCAAAAAACTGCCAGCATGGTTTAAAGGTGAGGTCAGAGAGGCTGTTGTTGCCAAAAAAGCATCTTTCAGGAAATGGAAAAAAGAGCCAAACGACGAAACCTGGAAACAGCACAAGCACTGGCAAGTCAAATGCAAGGCATTGATAAAGCAGGCAAAGGGAGAATTTGAGAAGAAGCTTGCTGCGGAAGCAAAAACGCGAAAAAAATATTTTTTCAAGTACATTCACAGCAAAAAACCTGTGAGAAAGTCAGTTGGTCCATTAGATGATAGAGGAGTTAAAGGGGCACTAAGAGGCGACAAGGCGATAGCAGAGAGACTGAATGAATTCTTTGCTTCGGTCTTTACTAAGGAAGATGTAGGGATGTTACCCATGACTGAAGTGGTATTTAAAGGTGTGGAAGATTTGAAGGAAATATCGATACATCGGAAAGATGTATTACAACTATTAGATAAACTGAAGAGTAGCAAATCACCTGGGCCGGATGGTACAATCCAAGAGTGTTGAAAGAACTGAAATATGAGATTGCAGACCTGCTATTAGTAATCTGTGAACTATCATTAAAATCATCTCTAATACCTGAAGATTGGAGGATCGCCAATGCAACACCAATTTTTAAAAAAGGTTCCAGGGGTGATCCAGGAAACTACAGACCAATGAGCCTGACGTCAGTACCGGGAAAAATGGTAGAAACCATCATAAAGAATAAAATTACTCAGCATTTAGATAGTCATGGCCTAATGGGAGACAGCCAACGTGGCTTTAGACAAGGAAGATCTTGTCTTACTAATCTGTTATGTTTTTTTGAAGGTGTGAATAAACAGGTGGAAAAAGGTGAGTCGGTTGATATAGTGTATCTGGACTTTCAGAAAGCCTTTGACAAGGTCCTCATCAGAGACTTTTGGCAAAACTAAAGAGTCATGGGATAGGAGGCAGTGTACTACTGTGGATCAGGAACTGGTTAAAAGATAGAAAGCAGAGGGTTGGGCTAAATGGCCAATTTTCCCAATGGAGAAAGGTGAATAGTGGTGCACCCCAGGGATCTGTGCTGGGTCCACTGCTTTTTGACATATTCATAAATGACCTGGAAAGTGGAATAACGAGTCAGGTTATCAAATTTGCAGATGACACAAAACTATTTAAAGTTGTTAAAACCCAAGAGGATTGTGGAAAATTGCAAGAGGATCTTGATAAACTGGAAGACTGGGCAACAAAATGGCAGATGAAATTTAATGTGGACAAGTGCAAAGTTATGCACCTAGGGAAGAACAACCCAAACTATGGTTACACGATGCAAGGTTCCACTTTAGGAACCACCACCCAGGAAAAAGATTTAGGCGTCATTGTGGATAACATGTTAAAACCCTCGGCCCAGTGTGCAGCGGCGGCCAAGAGAGTAAATAGAATGCTAGGTATCATAAGGAAAGGAATGGAAAATAAAACAAAAGATATTATAATGCGTCTATATCGTTCCATGGTGAGACTGCACCTTGAATATTGTATGCAATTCTGGTCGCTGTATCTTAAAAAGGATATAGCATTATTAGAAAAGGTTCAGAGAAGAGCCACCAAAATGGTAAAAGGGATGGAAGGATACTCCTTTGAAGAAAGGCTAAAAAGGTTAGGGCTCTTTAACCTGGAAAAGAGACGGCTGAGAGGAGATATGATAGAAGTCTATAAATTAATGAACGGAGTGGAACGGGTAAACGTAGATCGATTATTTACGTTATCAGAATACAGAAAGACTAGGGGACATGCAATGAAGTTACAGGGTAAACTATTTAAGACTAATAAAAGAAAATATTTTTTCACTCAACGTGTAATCAAACTCTGGAATTTGTTACCGGAGGATGTAGTAAAGGCTGTTAATGTAGCTGGGTTTCAAAAAGGTTTGGACAAGTTCCTGGAGGAAAGGTCCATAAACCATTATTAAAAAGGGACCCAGGATATCAATGCTTGACCAGTACAAGCATTGTGGAGCCTGTGTCTTTTGGGGAAACTACTTTGCACTTATTACGCTCTCAGCTTCGCCAGGCTCAACGTCACTGGATTCGCCAGCCCTCACTTGAGTTCCACCTTCGGTTTAAACAGCTTGCCTCTGAATACCGCTCAGCTACTCAAGCTGCCCGGTCAGCTTTCTATTCAGCCCAAATTGCAGCCACAGCCAGTTCTTCCCGCCAACTGTTTAGTATTCTACGGACACTTTCATCTACCAAACCTAAAAACTCTAAGGTTCTTATGACCCCAGATCCTCAAGCTCTTGCTGTTTTTTTTTCTAATAAAGTATCGGCTCTTCGCGCCTCCTTTTCTACGCTGCCTCCCCCTCCTCCTCTCCCCACCTTTCCTGCTGTAGTCCCTAGCCCCTCCCCCACCTCCATGTCTGCTTTTCCACTCACCATTGCTACTTCCACTGACCCTATCTGTACCCATACCTGGTCATCTTTCCAGCCTGTTCTTGCAGCAGAGGTGCTTACTTTTCTCTCTGCTGCCAGGAAAACTACTTGTACTCTTGACCCTGTTCCCTCCCGATGGCTTCTAGAACCTTCCCTTGAACTAGTTCCAGTTATTACCACCATTATCAATTCCAGCTTTTCCTCTGGTCACTTTCCATCATCTTGGAAATCGGCAATTCTCCGTCCATTACTGAAGCAACCATCTTTAGACCCAACTATTCTTTCACATTGGCGCCCAGTATCCAATCTACCATTCCTCGCAAAACTCATTGAACGCTGTGCTTTTTCTCAACTTAGCTCCCATGTTGAAGCTACTAATGCCCTTCATCCACGTCAGGCCGGTTTCCGCCAGGGGCACAGTACGTAGACTGTGCTGCTGGCTCTTCTTAATGAATTACACACATCCCACGATCGCGGTGATATCACTCTTCTTATATCTCTTGATTTGTCCGCTGCATTTGATTTAGTTGACCATCATACTCTTCTTTCTCGGCTTTCTGATATCGGTCTCCGGGGCACGGTTTGGTGTTGGTTTCATTCTTTTCTTGCATCCCGTTCCTTCTCGGTTCATATAGATGGTCAATCTTCGTCCAATTTCCCCCTCACTTGTGGTGTTCCACAGGGTTCAGTTCTCTCCCCCTTACTGTTCAATATTTTTCTTGCTCCTCTGCCTCTAATTATTCAACAGTATGCAATCTCATCTTACTTATATGCCGACGATATAGTTCTCTTATTCCATACCTCACCCCTCTCCCCTGACATTACACAGCTGAACCTATGTCTCTCCCACATTGCCTCCTGGTTATCAGAAAATTTTCTGCATCTCAATCCTGCCAAATCCTCAGCAATGTGGATCTCTCTTGGTGGTGCGTGCCCTACTCTTACACCTTCCATTGGCTCATCCAACATTCCCCTTACCTCTTCCATTCGGTACCTAGGTGTAACTTTAGATTCCTCCTTAACCTTCTCTGAGCACATTTCCAAGGTCTCTTGTTCCTCCTTCTCTGCTTTACGGCAGATTAGGGCTGTCCGGTCTGTTTTGCCTCCCAGTTCTCTCATTACCCTTGTCATTGCCTTGGTTATCAATAGATTGGATTACTGTAATGTGTATTTGGCCAACCTTCCTAAGTATTGCCTGCAGCGGCTGCAACGCATTCAGAACGCCACAGCACGTCTTATTACCTTTTCCAGTAAATTCGATCATATCACCCCAGTTTTACTCAGATTACATTGGCTTCCTCTCCAGTACCGTTTTCACTATAAGTTTTTGATTCTCCTCCACCGGACCATTTACACCTGTACTCCCCGTTATTTGGCTGACTGCATTTCACGTTACACTCCTCACCGACTGCTCCGTTCTACTCATACAAATCGACTGTCCCTTCCCTCACCATCGCAAGCCCGTCTGGAGCAGACGCGGCACTCAGCCTGGTTTTTCCTTGGCCCCTCATTCTGGAACATGTTACCTACTTCACTGCGCTTAGAATCCTCCTACCATCAGTTTAAGCTGTCCCTTAAAACCTACCTCTTTCAGAAAGCCTTTGACTTGCCCTCTGAAGCTCCCCCCAACTGATCTGTCTGTATGTTCCAACCTATATGTTGTCTATTGGTTAGTTACATTATTTTTTATGATTATTGGTATGATTTGATGTTATTTTGTCAATGTCAATTACATGTAATTTATTATGATTTATTGTTTGAATAATTTCTTGTGAGCTGTCTATTCTTTTCTCTACTTTCTTTCCTGTCTACCTTTGGCGTTCTTTTCCTGGTTTGTGGTGCAAATTATTTTTAACTGTACACCGCTTAATGCTATTGCCCAAGCGGTATATCAAATTTTAATAAAGATAAAGATAAAGATAAAGATAGGTATGTATGACCTAGATTGGCCACTGTTGGAAACAAGATACTGGGCTTGATGGACCTTGGTCTGACCCAGTATGGCATATCTTATGTTCTTATGTAAGTGAGGAAGGCATCCGCTGCCACTTTGTGGTGGTGTGGCTGAGGTGAGCAGAATCTGGGCAGCTGTGCATTGTCCGGGGAAGCGAACAGGTCCAGCCAGGGTCTGCCCCAGAGGTGGAAAAGCCTCTGTGCCATCCTGGGATCCAGACGCCACTAGTGTGAGCGAAGGACCCTGCTGAGCCTGTCAGTCAGGAGGTTGTCCTGGCTCGGCATGTACATCACTCTGAGGAGCATGCTGTTGCACACAGCAAAGGAGTGGAGGGCTACTGCCTCCTGATAGAGGGAGTAGGATCCTGTGCTTCCCCACTTGTTCACATAGAACCTGATTGTCTGTCTTAATGAGGACCGAGAGGTTGCTCAAGAGGTAGTGGAAGGCTTGTAGGGCCAGAAAGATGTCCCTGAGCTCGAGGAGGTTGAATTGTAACTGAGACTCGTCTGGGGACCAGTTGCCCTGAGTGCAATGGCCCTCGTAATGTGCGCTCCAGCCTACCAGGGAGGCATCTGTTGTCAGGTTCTTTTGTGGTGCTGGTGCTTGGAAAGGCATCCCCACCCTGCTGTGCTGTGGGAACTGCCACCAATTGAGGGAGGCCGCTAGTTGGTGGGTGACCCTTACCCTGTCTCTCAGCTTGCCTGTGGCTTGTGTCCATTGGGATCTGAGGCACCACCGGGCTGCCTCGCATGTACAGGTAAGCCCAGGGCATGACATGAACAGTTGAGGCCATGTGGCCTAACAAGCGGAGGAGCAGATGGGTTGGCACCAACTTGCAGCTTTGTACCTTCTCTGCTAACTGCATCAGGTGACAGGTCCTCTCTATCGGGAGGAAGGTCTTGACCTGCAGTGTCCTGCTGGGCTATGAACTCCAGGTCTTTGGGAAAGGCTGGACTTGGGGTAGTTGATGACAAATTCTAACTTCTGCAGGGTGTGAACTGTAAGCCTTGTGGCTTGGCTGGCCTTAAGGGCCATGCTGCCTCTGATGAGCCAGTCATCCAGGTAGGGGAAGACATGGGCCCTTTGGAGGTGCACATGGGCGGCCACGACCACCAGGCACTTTGTGAAGATCCTTGGAGAGGAGGCAAGGCCGAATAGCAGTACTCTGATGGTAGTGCTGCCCCCCTTCATGAATCTCAGGTACTGTCTGTGGGAGGGATGGACTAGGATGTGAGTGTACACGTCCTTGTAGTCCAAGGAGAAGAGCAGTGTCCCAAGGGAGAGCATCTTGAACTTCTCCCTCACCAGGAACTTGATCAAGTTGCGCAGGTCCAGGATGGGCTGGAGACCCCATGTTCTTTTTGGGACAAGGAAATACCTTGAGCAGAACCCCTTTCTCCAGGGGTGTAGGGATACAGGCTCCACTGCCCTGTCCTGAATAAGCCTGAAAGTTCTGCGACGAGCAAGGCCTGGTGGAGGAGAGACCATGATGGTTCTCCTGGGAAGAGGTTTGGAGGGTTCTGCTGTAGATGGAGGTGATAACCTTCCCTCACCATCTGCAGGACCCACTTGTCCGTGGTGATGCTGGACCAGTTGTGGGCAAATGAGACCCGCCAACTCCCTGTGGGCTGAGGTGGGACTCCTGGGGGAGGGGAGGCCCTGCCCAGGGAGTCAAAAGCTTCCCCCTGGTTGGGTGGGGGCTGGTGTCTAGGGTTTGGGGGCCTTGGGCTTCCGGGGCCCATGCCCCTGGCTTTTAGGCTGTGAGGCCTGGTGCTGCTGCCCCGAATAAGGCTGGTAGGGCCCAACCTGGTGATAGCCCTTTTTTCTCAGGAAAAAGGACTTTTTCCCTGAGGATTTTTTCTTGGGGAGGATTGAGGTCTTTCTGGACATCCTTTGCCAGGTCACTACCTTGGCCTCAATTTCAGCCGTTTTGTCAGACATCAATTTCCTGAACAAGTTCTCGCTACTGCAGGGGACATCCAGCAGCTTTTCTTGCATCCACTGCTCGAGGTCCAAGGTTTGTAACCATGTCTGGCGCTGGGCGCTGATGCCAGTGGCTGCTATCCTGGCCACAGACTTGAACCCATCGTAGGCGGCCCTAGAAAGGAATATGGAACAGTCCTGGATGCCTGCTGCCAGGGACTGGAACCTCTGCAGGGGCCGCCAAGAACCTTGAGAGCTCCTGGATCAAGTCTTTTAGGTACATTCCCATGTACAATTCGTATACCTGGATACAGCACCCAAGAATGGCACCCTGATAACACTTGCGGCCCAGAGCATCAAGGGCCTGGGCCTCCTTGCTGGGGAGAATTGAAGAGTAAGTTTTGTGGCTCTTCAGTTTCTGCATGGAGGACTCAACCACTATGAAGTTGTGGAGGAGTTGCTATTTATGAAACCCGGGGCCCTTCCGGGCGTGGTAGATAGTGTCCAGGTGCTGACTGACCACCGTCACCGAAGTTGGGTTCTCCCACATTCTGAGGAGTAGCCTCTTGAGGATGGGTGGAACTGGCACCGTGAGAGTCTCCTTAGGAGAAGACTCATATTGAAGGATCTTGAGTTCCTCGGTGGGTGGATCCTCATTCGACTCAGCCTGGACCAAAAGAGCCTGGGCCATTTCACGGACGAAGTCATGATAGGCTACATCCTCAGGAGGGGAGTGGCGCTGAGGCTCTGGGAGAGAGGGCTCGGAGGGGACATCCCTGTGTTGGGAGGTCTCCGGAAAGGCCTCGTCTTCGGTCTCCCATTCATATCCCGAGGGTGTTGAGGAATGAGGGCAAAAGGGGATAGATTCAGGAGTGATATGCAGAAATATTTCTTTACGGAAAGAGTGGTGGATCCATGAAATAGTCTCCCAGTGGAGGTGGTAGAGATGAGGACGGTATCTGAATTCAAAAAAGCATGGGATAAACACAGAGGATCTCTAAAGGAAAAAAGGGGACTGTTGTGGTGGGTGATATGGAAGGGCATACTTGATAGGCCATGTGGTCTTTTTCTGTCGTCATTTTTCTCTGTTTCTATGTTTCTATTGTCCCAAGAAACTGGGGTTCCCCGGGGGATCTTGGGTCAGACTCCTGAAAACTTGCTGGGGAGGACCGAATTCCCGAGGAGAGTGACCGAGACCTTGATCAACGCAGAAGACTTACCCGAGGCCGATGGCACGGTGCCCAGCTCAACACCTGGGGACTCCCCCGAGGTTGGGGGGCCCGGTTTAAGGGCCAATGATGCTGGAAAACCAGATATCAATGCCTGCTTCAAGGCTAGGATGGAGGAGATGCTCTGCTCCATAGCTGCCATTCGGGGCTCGAGGCCTCATGGCTGTGCAGCCTTCGGCGTCGACACCGAGGGCCTCAGGTCTGACACCCGCACTCTGGAAAGTGCGTCCTCAAGGAGGACTACGGTTTCATGTGTCCTGGCATGGTCTCTGCTGGCCGAGGACTCCTGTCTCGAGATTTTCTGAGGGTGCTGCTTGGAGTTGCCCGAGTCCCGTCACGAGACTTTGACAGGTTTCAATGGGGGCACCTTGGCAAGCCTCAGTGCCTTATTTTTTTTCTTGGGAGGGTCCAGGGCTGCCCGGACCTCATGGGAAGTGCTGTTCGTTTTGGGGGTCATGGCCTGGCACCGATCGCAGGTGGAGCTGTCATCGTCCATGCCCAGGCAGTGGGGACAGCAGTCATGGACATCGGTAACTGAAATAGCCTGACTGCAGTGATCGCATTTCTTGAACCCACCGGGAGTCATGGTAGGAGAATACCTGGCTGGGGTCAACGACCCCTAGGCGAAATTGGTGCGAAGGTGCCAGCTTGAGGCGGAAAGGGAACCGGTATGCAAAGGATTTTTAGAACTTTTTCCAAGGGAGTAGAGGACTACGTCCGTTGGGCTCTGCGGAAAAAAGGAGACTGAACAAGATTGCACCCTTGGGCAGGAAGCAGACCATGCAGGCATGGTAGCATTCCCAAAGGCTTTCTTTGAAAACTGGGGAAATGCTCAGCGCAGGACTCTGTCGGTGTTGACGTCACCCATATGTGAGGACTGACTTCCTGCTTGTTCCTGGAGAACACCAATGACACAGGGAGTTTTCCCTTGATGGATTCTCTCCTGTGATTTCATTGGTTCAATTTCAAACCTCTTGTGAGTGCTTGCATTAGATGCTTTCCTTTTAAATTTGGCAGGTTTTTCTTTTAATCTAAAAGCTAAAAGCTCTTTTGGAGTTTGTAATTCCTTATCACCTGAGGCAGACCTCTGGAGGGTTTGAAATGTGACACATGTCATGGTTGGATTCTTGTGATCTTCTCCTATGAGCACTTATTCACATAAGATAAGCCAAAATTTCTTTTGAATAAAAAACATTATTAAAAGGAGACACTGCTTCGAAGAAGTGGATTCTTTTCCCTTTCCTCCTTGATGGTATCTCCGACATTCTTAAATAGAAAATTTTTGCTCCTGCTTGTCAGGGTTGGGGGTCTCTTTTGTGAGATTATTGGTATTTGACCACCAACCTTTTGGGTTTTCCAATATTGTGTTCCAATATTGGCCTGGCTTAGATATGCCAGTCGTCTAGGTATGGAAAAATGCAAATCCCTTTATGCCACAGAGCAGTGGCTACTACCATCATTATCTTGGTGAACGTCCTTATGACGGTGGAGATGTCAAAGGGGAGAACAGCAAACTGAAAGGGAGAGCCAAGAATGGTGAAGCACAAAAAGCGCTACTGATCGCCATTGATAGGAATTTGGAAATAGGCTTCAGTCTGATCTAGGGGCATGAGAAATTCCCCATGCTGACCACCCAAATGACTGACCTCAGCATCTCCATGTGGAAGAGAATGTATTCAGGCGAGCACTGATGCCCTTGAGATCGAGGATTGACCAGAAGGTTCTGTCCTCCTTTGGCACCATGAAATAAATAGAATACTGGTACTTGCCCCTTTCGAAAGGCACGACAGCCTGGAGGCTGAGCAGTCTTTTTAGGGTGGCTTAGATGGCGACATTTTTGGCTTTGCAGAACCTCATGGAGAAGTCATGAAGGTATCCAGGATGGGATCCCTGCATCCCAGCATGTAGCTGTGTTGAATAGTGTCTAGTACCCAGCGGTCCAAGGACACACTAACCCATTCCTAGAAGAAAAGATGGAGTCTGTTGCATATAGGAGGCACCTCAGAATGGGCCTCCAAACTGTCATGGTGCCTGGTGGGAGAAGTTAGACCTGGAGGTGGTGGCCTCTCAAGGGCTGTGGGCCCACGAAAGGACTGAGTCTGGAAATGAGATCCAGGGGAAGGAAAAGAAGGTTTTCCCAGTGATGCTTCCAGGAAGCCTGGAAACTCGTGAATCCTGGTAACAGGAACAAGGATAACATAAGAACACAAAGGAAGAAGAAGGGGGGGGGGGGGTTGGATTATTCCACTCAGTTTCTCCAAGTCCTCCCCAAACACTAGCTTCCCCTTAAAGGGAAGCTTAGATAGCTGGGACTTGGAGGCCATGTCTGCTGCCCAATGGCAAAGCCAAAGCCAGCAACGTGCCACCATAGAAAATGCAATATTTTTGGCTACTAGCTGTTCTCTATAGTATCCCGAGGATTACTGTCTCTTCTGATGTCTGGACTGGTCCACCCCCTGAAAGCCTGGCCAAGTACTATAGAGAGAAGATTTCTAATCTTCAACAAGGCTTTGCAGTTATAGACTCAAACCAGAGGGTCAATTTTCTTTCTTTGACAACTAACTCAGATCATCCAGTAGGCAATGTCCTTTCCCATACCTGGTCCTCCTTTAATCTGGCTACTTCTATTTCATTGTCTAAGGCTCTCTCTTCCACAAGGAAACCCACCTGCCCATTGGATCCCATCCCTTCTCATTGGATTGGAGAACCGTCGTTTGGCCTCTTACCCATTCTTCTTGCAATTATCTATAATAGTTTGTTCTCTGGAATAGTACCATCACCATGGAAACAGGCCATTATATGTCCACTTCTTAAACATAGATCACTTGGTATTACCAACTTGGCCAATTATCGTCCTGTGTCTAATCTCTCCTAGATATTTAAGATAACTGAGAAAAAAAGGTACTTACTCATCTGTAGTAGGTGTTCTCTGTGGACAGCAAGAATTAGTCCTCATGTATGGTGACATCCTCTGATGGAGCCCACACGGGAATGCTCCCCAGCTTCTATTGAAATTTTTTGTGAGGCTCTACCACACCTGTGTGCCTAAATTTGCCAACCGGCTGGTATTCAGCCAGCCTGGCCGGTTTTTATATGGCCAGGCTGGCTGCCGGCAGAGAGCTAAAACCGGCCATTGAAAAGTCATTGTTTTGCTCTGGCTACCCCTGACCCCGTGGCCAGAGCAAAAAAACATCTTTTTATCAATCTCTCCTTATGCCTCCACAGTCAGCCATGGCTCCTGCGTCATAGAGTCATAGCTGTGATAGCGATAATAATTTAAATAAAACCAAAACCAGTGCAGAGCCTTCTGGCCTCTGTTATGGAAACCCTGCTGCTGCGTCCCAACCCCAAAAGGATGTTACACTATAGGGTGCAGGACACAGTAGCAGGGGTACCATAGCAGAGGCTGAAAGGCTCCGCACCAGTTTTGGTTTTATTTTAAATTATTATCACTATCGCAGCTGCGGCTCTGTAAGACACAGGAGCTGCAGCTGCCAGGGCTGGCTGTACGCATGCAGAAGGACAGTTTTGGGCTGTGGTCGAGGCTGTCAGTGGCCATGGTGGGCCAGACTACAGCTCTGGGTAGTGGTGGCAGAATTTAAAAAGAAAAGTGAAACCACATGATGGTGGCTGAGTGGAACTGCGAATTAAGCTCAGGCAGCATATGGGGTCATGGCAGGCATCGGGGAGAGCTGTGATCACTCTGGCTGCTCCTGTTTAAAACCCGAGGTGAATCTGGCTACTCCTGGGTGCTGCTGCCGCAATTCTCGCAGCAGTCCAGCACTCTAGAGTAGCCACAAGCACTGTGGGCCTTAAACGGGAGCAGCCATGGTGATCACAGCTCTCCCCGATGCCTGCCATGTCCCCAAATGCTGCCTGATCCCAGCCCTGCAGTTCTACTCAGCCACCATCATGCGGCTTCACTTTTCTTTTTAAATTCTGCTGCTGCTGCTGCTCACGGCTATAGTTGGGCCCACCATGGCCTCTCCCAAGCACAGCCCTGCTGCCCTGCCTCGACATCCATGAAAAACTGTGGCTGCATTTTCTTTTTTTAAAAAAAGCCTTCTCAGCCGTGGCTCTCCAGCGCAATCCAGATGCTGCCTGTTCTCCCTCTTCTGCTCATGCCACAGAACCCTTGTAAATACTTGTTTAATATTTTTTTACACCCTGGGTTACATTAGCACTGGAATGGGCTGATGCTGGAGGATGAGGAGACTGGAAGAGAGATGATACTGGAGGAGGACTGATGCTGAAGGGGGGGGATGTAACTAGAAGTGATGATTCTGGGTGGGACAGGGACTGGAAGGGAGCTGCTGCTGGGAGGGACTGGGACTAAAAGGGAATTCATGCTGTTTGGTGCTGGGACTGGAAGGGAGCTGATGCTGGGAGGGGCTGGAACCAGAGGAATATCCTTGTGGTTAGAGCACTAGAACTCCTTGTAGCCTTAGGCAAGTCACTTAATTTTCCATTGTCTCAGAAGAAAGGCCTGGCAATCAACTTCTGGTCATGCTGCCCAGAAAATCCAGAAGCTGCTGGGTTGCCAGGAGTCAACACTGACTCAAAGGCACACATTGCACTGCCTAAAGCCCAATAGCAAGCTGTGCCTTTTTCAGTCTCAGACAAATCTGAGGCCCTCTATCCTGACAATTTCTGTCTTTTATTTTGTACAATACAGGGGGGGGGATGCATTTCTATTTCTCTGGTGTTGCACTACATGCAGCATCTGGCTTTCTGAGGTTTTAGTTTAATTTTTGTCTATATATTTCTCTTTTCATTTTGTGCTCATTTATTGATGAAGGCCTATCTGTATTGTGTGTGTGTACAACCAATGCTGGATAGTCTGTTAGAATGGAATTTCTGTTTAAGAATGTGCAGCAGTCTTGCTTGTTCAGTTTGCACATTTTCCTCTGCAATTATATTTTTTGGGGCAATGGGCAGGGCAAGGGCAGGGTGTGGGTGAGCATGGGTGGAACATGGCCAGCCACAGGTGGCATACTTTTCTTTTTCCAAAACTTGGCAACCCTATGTGTGCCTCCTTCCCATTTGCCGCCACAGTGCCATCTTGAATCAGTCTGATAATATAGCTTCCTAGGACAAACAGAGGGCTTCTAACAGGTTTCTTTAGCTCTTCAACTTAACTGTATTGCAGCCGCTGCTCTGTGAAAAGCAGAAGCAGCGGCTGCACGGGGTATCGCATTCATGGACTGAGAGAGAAAAGCCGTTTTTTTGCTCTGGCCGCTCCCGATCTTGCGGCCAGAGCAAAAAAATGGCTTTTCAAGGGCCGGGCACCGATTGAGAGTACTTTAGAATACAAGAAGGAAGCGGAGGTTGGCTGGATCGGGCTGGGCCGGCAGCACTAAGGGGGGGAGGGGTGAAGCAGCACTAAGGGGGGGTGCACACTACAATCGCCAGCACAAAAACTCATGAGTGCATCTCGGGCCGGATAGAAATGCCTGGCTGGCTAGACTCTGGCCCGCGGGCCGTATGTTGGACACCCCTGACATAAAACATCACCACCTGATTGTTGGTCTGGATCAGAATGACCTGGTTGGCCTGGAGCATCTGAAAGGCCTTGAGGACATTTGCAATAGCCCACAGCTCCAGGAAGTTGATCTGATGCAGTCTCTCCTGCTCTATCCAACGGCCCTGCATCCACAGGCTGTCCAAGTGGCACCTCAGCCCAGCTTCAATGCTTCGGTAGTGAGCATCCTGTGTGGTGGCGTTGATTATAAAGGTAGGCACCGGAGCAAGTGCTGTGACTCCAGCCATCATTGTAGGGATTCCACGAGGGGCGCAGTAACTGTCACCCAGCCCCTGAGGCGGCCCATGGCTTGCTGCCACTGAGTACTCAGAGTCCACTGAGCCTGGTGCATTCTGAGCCAGGCCATCAGGGTCACAGGCACTGTGGTGGCCATGTGGCTCAGCATGCAAAGCATTCCTTCTGCTGTGGTGTACCGTCTTTGATGGATAGTGAAGACCACCTCCATGAGGTGCTGCAAGAGGTCCATTGGTAGAAATGTCCTGATCCACGTGGTGTCTAGGAGGCCCCGATGAATTCAAGCTGCTGCGATGGCTGCAGATGGAGTAGTTTACCACAAACCCGAGGTGCTCGAGTACATGAATCATCAGGTGCACTGAGTGGTGTATGCTGCCGGCTTGGAAGCCTTTACTAGTCAGTCATCTAAGTAGAGGAAGATGAAGATCCACAGGGTCCAGAGGTAAGTGATGATGACCACTAAACACTTCGTAAAGAGCCTGGGGGCCAACACCAGCATGAAGGGTAGCACGCGGTACTGAAAGTGCTGTCCGCCCAACATGAAGCACAGGTATTTTCTGTGAAGAGGATGGACTGGATAAGATCGCTAAAAGATGTAAAAATGCTTAAACGAAAATAAAAAGACTCATAAAATTAAGATCTCTGCATTAAAAATAAATGAAGCATTGAATAGGGGGAGGTCTTATTTGGAAGTTTTTAAATTATATCACCACGTTTGCATCCTATTTAGAATGTTAAAAGTGTATTTTGTAAAGACCCCGAGGGGGAGGGGAGAGGGACAGGGGTGGAAGGGAAGAGGAAGGACCTAAAAGAGTAAAACTGATGGAGCCCTATTGTAGTTAAATTACTTATTGTACGATTATTTGTAAAGTACCTACCCTACCAAAACAATGCGAGACCATATATTTGTGATAGGTATGCCATGTTCGGGCTCATGGATTAAACAGAAGTTTGTGTTAAATTGATTATTATATATAAAAACAAACATAAGAATGGAAATGATGGCCTCTATTGGGAATGAAGTACATTAATAAAATCATAAAAACAATAAAGTGTTGAGGTTATAAAGATAAAAAAACAATAATACATAATTAAAATAATACAATATAAGATAAGAACTATACCCATGGGGGGAGGAAGGGGGAAGGGGGGAGGGAAAGGGGGGGAGCTTGTGGGGGAGGAGGAGAGGAAGGGGGAAGGGGGCAGGAGTAGGGGATGGATAGGGGGTGTGGGGGAGGGGGGGAAAAGGGGAGGGGAAAGGGAGGAAGGGATTAAAAATAAAATTATATTAAAAATGATAAAAATGTGTCTTGTGTAAAAAAATAAGACTGGGAAAGACCTTGAATTATAAAAAGACAGATAAGTCCAGCTCCATATTAAGACCAGTGGGAACCATTGATTGCAAATGGAAAATGAAGCATTGTTCAAATCGCAGAAGTACAGAGTAGTTACTCACCTGTAACAGGTGTTCTCCAGGAGCAGCAGGAATCAGTCCTCACATATGGGTGTCATCGGTGCCAATGAAGCCCCAGCGGAGCATTTCACCAGCTTTCTATGAAAGCCTTTGGGAATGCTGGCACGCATGCGCGGGTCCCTTCCCGCCTAAAGGTGCCATCTTACCTCAGTCTATTTTTTTCTGAGAAGCCCACCGGACGTGTGTCCTGTTCTCTTGGATAAAAGTGATTTTTTCTTCAGCGATTTTTCGCTATTTTTCTCCGGTTCGACGCCGGTTCCCCTCCCGCCGGGTTCGGTACAACGGTATCGAGCCCGCTTATTTCTTTTTCGGTTTTTGCCCTTCGTGGCTGGCGTTCGCGCCCCTTTTTTCATTTTATCCTGGAAGGCCGGTCTTTTGACCTCGCAGGGGCTCTTTTTTCCCCGATGGCTTCTAGTGGTTTCAAAAAGTGTGATCGGTGTAAGAAGCTTATGTCTCTCACCGACACACACGACTGCTGCCTTCAGTGCCTCGGCCCTGACCACGTGTGTGCCATGTGGGAAGATGCCTTCCAAGGCACTTAAAAGTCGACAGCATCAGAAGGAGAGGTTTTTCTCGGACTCTGCCTCCGGCCGGGCCCGGACCTCGTCTGAGGCCTCAACATCTCGGGATTCTGATCCCGAGCGCCGTCAAAGCTCCTCGGACAGGGGGTTCCCCGACCGGGAACGTAAGAGGAAGAAGCGGCTCGCGAGGGCGGCATCGGAGGAGGTCCCTGGTCCCTCGAGGGCCAGGTCTAAGACCCCCGACCGCTGTCCCGGGCCCGTGGATCAAGAGAAGCCTGCCAAAGTTCCTCGTGTGGAGCCGGAGTCTGCTGGACACGTAAGCCCCGTAGTCCTCGTGGACTCTCCTCCCAGAGGCACCCATATGTGAGGATTGACTTCCTGCTTGGTCCTGGAGAAATTATGCTACCCTCTCTCCAATTTGGTTTCACAACTTTGAGGACAAAACATTTTAAATCTGTGATTTGTGTTGTTCTTGTATCCAATATTGTATTAGAGGTTTTTCCTTTATGTGTCTCTTCAGACAACTCCTATGTTCTATAATGCATGTGCGTATATTCCTTGCCGTTTTTCCCACATATAGTTTCTTGCAGGGATGCATAATAACGTAGATGATGTTTTTGGAATTACAATTGGACAAGTCATTTAGGGGATATCTTTTCTGTTTAAATGGATGTATGAACTCCTTCTTCAGGGATATGACATGGATGCAAACTGAGCATTTGCCACATTGAAATGTCACATATTTAGGAATATAAGGTTGTTTCATTAATCCTGAGGGGACCAACAAGTTACATAAATTCATATTTCTTTTGTGTGCCACTGTCAGGTCTGAGAAATAGGGTAGTGTTTGTACAATGTGAAATTCTTCCCGTACTATTTGACTGATGTCCTTAGAAAAATGTGAGCAGGTGAGAGGACATATCATCTTTGTATTACCCGTTCTCACTGTTTTCTTCAGGAAGTCTTTATGTATGGAAAGACAAGCTCTCCTATAAGCCTTTTCAATGTATCATTCCGGATATCCCCTTGATTGAAATCTCTTCTGCATTATACTTGTTTGTTCCTCAAATTCCTAATTCTTAGTGCATACTCTTCTTACTTTCAAAAATTGATCTATTGAAAGGTTGGATTTTAGGGAATGATTGTGGAAACTCTCAAATTGGAGGAGCTGGTTCCAGTCCATAGGTTTTCTATATAAACTGAACATGAAGCCACTTGGTCCCTTCTGGTTGAATAAATCCAAATAGGAGATGGACTGATCACTCATTATCATTTGGAATTGCAGATTCTCATCTTGAGAATTAACCCATTGGTGAAAGTCGTTTAATCCTGTTGTGTCCTCATCCCAAATTATTAAAACATCATCTATGTAGTGCTTCCATAGTTTAATGTGGGCTTTAAATGGATTTGTTTTCAAAAAACATTTCTAAAAATGGGTCACATACAGGTTGGTGATGTCGGGGGCCATGGGTGAGCCCGTGGCCACCCCCTTGATTTGTTTATAGAATATATCCATGAAACAAAAATAATTCTCTGTCAATGCTAACTGGGCCAAGTGCGCCAAAAAAAGTGGTTGGAAGTCTCTTCCGCTCTGTCCTCTCCAACAGTACATCTTGTATGATGTCCAGTGCTTCCATCTGTGGGATATTCGTATAAAGAGATACGATGTCCTTCGTCACCAGGGTGAGACCTTCATGATATTCTTCAAAAATTCAAGGATCTGAACAATATGTGTAGAATCTCGCACATATGAAGGTACCTGTGATACAGCAGGACAAAGTAAACATTGATGGACTATGAAATTGGTTCAAAAAGTGAACCAATAGCTGAAATTATTGGTCATCCTGGGGGATTCTGTATTGACTTGTGAATCTTTGGTAGGATACAAATTGTAGGGATAACTGGATGTTCAACTCTCAGGAAATCTCATTCTTTCTTAATTATATACCCTGCTTCAAACTCTAGTGCTACCAATTATTTATTTTCATTTTAGGAAATGTGATGGATAAAAGGTGTGGTCTTTCAACTGTCTGTTAACTTCATCTATGTAAAAATCTTTGTCCATAACTACAAGGGCTCCACCTTTATCAGCCAATTTTATTATGACACATGGGTTCTTTTGAAGGGAGTGAATAGCCTCTTTTTGATCTTGTGTCAAATTATAGTATGCTGTCTTTGGTTTAGTACAAAGGTCTTCTACACGTTTTAATACAACTTTCTCAAAGTTCTCAATTAAGGGGTTTGTTTGCGGCAGTGGTGTCCAAGCCGATTTACTTTTCACAATGGAAGTATTTGCTTGGACTTCACCTATCTCTGAAATGTTTTATCTTTAATCTTCTAAAGAATTTATATAAATCAATTTGTATTTCAAAGAGGTCATAGTGTTGGGTAGGAATAAGCATCACTCCTTTGTTTAACAACTGAAATTTCTGTGCCAGTAAAGTCATATTTGGAAATGTTAATTATATTATTTTCAACTGTTAGGGGTTCCTGTTGATGGACCTGTCCCTTCCGCATCCTCCCCTTTTGCCCTTTCCTCTCCCTCTTCCCCTGTGTTGAAGGTCTGTTCAGTAAAATTCAGTCTTTTGAGGTCGTCGATGAGATGAATCTTGACCACCTCCCTTCCATAACTGGTCCATGTTGAAACAATAAGAGGAGGAAGGCTGTTTCTCTTTCTGTGTCAAAAAGAGTGAGGCAGAAGTGTCTACAAACTCCTTAGAATGGCTTCTGCTTCACTTTTTCTTAAGTTCTATAGGTCTGTCAACCTACTGGGGATTTCACCACATCTGCTTCCTTTCTATCCAGAAAATTCAGCTTCCATCTGGGCCATATCTTTTCACCACTGTTCTTTTTGTTCCATGAGTATACATAGCCCTGTCGATAGTTATCCTCATCTCTTCTAAACTTCTAATTTTCTTTCTTTAACTTCCTTTCTAAATGATTGTATATTTTTGTTATAATCGTTGTATACAGAATCAAATCATTTTCTTTAAGGGAGACAAGTTTTGAATCTACTTCTCCCTTAAGAACCTCTTCTTTTTTCTTAATGTATTAATGAAGAGAATCATTAAATTGGAGGAACATTTATTAAGGATGGCATTCCAGTTTTTAATAAACACTTCATCGTCTAAGAATATGCTGTGGCTAAAACTAGGTGAATCAAAAGCTGGCCTAGTTTTAGCCACAGATTGCTAACCAGGAAGCGATGCAATATTGGGGGGGTCATTACGCCTGTGGACAGTGTGATATGTGTCCATTCATGTTGGAGGGGGTAGACTGGTTAGACCCACGCGAACACAAACATTATTCATTACAATATGCTACAAACTGCATGTCCACTTATGTAGTATATCTGATTATATGTCCTTGCACAATGATGTATGTGGGTATGACAACAAGGTCAATTAAGAAACGGTTACAAGAACATAGATGACGTATAAATACCAAGGTGTTGAACGCTCCATTGGTTCAGCATTGCATACAGTGTTCTCATACTTACTGGATGCAGTCCCCCCGTTAACACGAGGGGGTGATCGCCAGACTTTGTTACGGCATAAAGAACAACGATGGATCTTTATGCTTCAAACAGTGACTCCGTCGGAATTAAATGCGGAGATCAAATGGTGGTCTTTAAATTAAGCTTCAATTCATGTGTTTGATGCTATCATCTGATCCCATGTGTTCCTACTGAGTAGGGATAACGTCATCCATGTTCTATCGGAACAGGAAGTTGGGTATGTAACTTGATAAAGGGTCACTTTCACATTGGGCTTGAAACACAAAGTTTTGTGTCCTGTTTACTAAAACATGCAAATGAAGGCGTGATAGGGATTGAAAGAGTGGGCCTTTCTTATTGGATTATACTTTGGCTTCACTTAAAAAGGTTTTTGTGAGTGTAGAGTTACCTGGTTAGCAGCAGTATCCGCCTCTGCTCTGCCCCACAATACCCCCAACAAGCCCCGATGCTAACCTCAGAGTATTGGGGCATGTAGTGGGCTTTGAAGGGAATATTCATAGTAACATAGTAAATGACAGCAAATAAAGACCATCTAGTCTGCCCAGTAAGATGGCAAGAGTAGGTGTACCTGTCGCTCTTTGCAGGCCACCCCTCCCCGTGTCTTTGTTTTAGGGGTGAACCCACTGCTCCGTGTAGGACACCCCAGTATGTTAAGAAGAAATTAGTTAGTTAAGTTTATTTTGATTTTATCCTGTTGCTGTAAAGTGATCCACTGTGTCTGTCCCATGCCATTTTGAATGGTTTCCTAGACCATGGGATGCTGTTCCAAGGGTTGCAGAGCAGAGATGGTATCCATCTGTCCAAGAAACCACTTTGACCCAGTGAAAAGCAGGATATAAATACAGCTAAATAAATAAATAAATAAGAAAGGTTGACGCGTCTTCAGTAGTAGACTGGCTAATCTACTGAAGAGGGCTTTAAACTAGATTCATTGGGGATGGGTGAAGAAAGCCCCCAGGTAAGTGAAAGCCCCCAGGTAAGTGATACATTAAATACTTTTATGGAAATGGGTAACAGGGGTAACATATGGAAAGCAGTGTGTATAAATGCCCGTAGCATGGGAAATAAGATCCCTGATGTTGAAGCTTTGGTGGGAGTGGCCAACTTGGATTTAGTGGCAGTTACAGAAACATGGTTCACAGAAAACCATGACTGGGATGTAACTATACCTGGCTATACGTTATTCAGAAAGGACAGGGTAGGAAGAAGGGGAGGAGGAGTGGCACTATATGTAAAAAATACTATTAAAGCTTTGGAATTACAGCGCTTAAAAGGGAGATAGGAGGCATTCTGGGTTAAATTAGAAAGAGGGAAAGAGAAATCTATTTGCATTGGCGTGATATACAGACCTCACTCACAAGAGGAAGAGGCAGACAGAGAGTTAATTGAAGTCATACGCAGCATTGCTAGGAAAGGGAAAGTGCTACTGATAGGGGATTTCAATATGCCAGATGTTGATTGGAACATTCATGCTGCAATATCATCTAGAAGTAAAGAGATCCTGGATTCTCAACAGAGAGAATTATTCAGACAATTGTTAACAGACCCCACATGTGAAGGGGCCATACTGGACTTGGTGCTTACCAATGGTGAAAGTGTTTCTGATGTTATATTGGGAGATCATTTTGCATCCAGTGATCACCAGCAATGTTCCCTCTAAGCTGCGCTGGGTCCGCTGGCAACATTCCTGCCGGTGGGGGGGGGGGGGGTGTGCAATGTGATTGATGCTCTGCTTCTCCCCCCACTGGCGGGAATGCCGGCGGAGGACCGGGCACAGATTAAAGTGAACATTGCGAGGGAGCTGCGGCATGTGTTAGACCCTGTGTCTAGCACACGCCGCAGAACCCTCGCAATGTTCACTTTAATCTGCGTCGGGTCCTCCGCCAGCATTCCCGCCAGTGGGGGGAGAGGCAGAGCATCGATCGCACTACACGCCCCCCCTGCCTGCAGACCCAGCGCAGCTTAGAGGGAACATTGATCACCAGATAATGTGGTTCAGTATTAGGACTAGGGCTGTTAGAATCCATTCAAAGGTGAGGGTCTAAGACTTTAGGAAGACTAACTTTGCCAAGATGGGCCAATACCTCAGGGAGTCGCTAGCGGAATGGGAACAGCTGGGTGATGTAGAAAAACAGTTGGCAAAACTGAAAGGGGATATTTTAAGGGCAACCAACCTTTTTGTTAAAATGGTAAATAAAGGTAAAAGGAAAAGGAGACTGCTATGGCTTTCGAAAGAAGTAGCTGAAAAAGTGAAGAAAAAGAGGGAGGCCTTCATGAAATACAAGAGATCACAGAGAGAGGAAGACAGGCATCTACTGTATATGTTGAAAAACTTAGAGAAGCTAGCAAAGTAGTCAGGAAAGCAAAGATTCAAAAAGAGGAGGAAATAGCCAATGCAATAAAATGGGGGGATAAGACATTTTTCAGATATGTTAGTGAGAAGAGGAAGGGCAAAAGTGGTATTGTTAGACACAAGGGTGAAGGGGAGGAATATGTAGAAGCTGATGAGGATAAAGCGGAATTGCTTAACAAATATTTCTGTTCTGTGTTCACAGATGAAGAACCAGGAGCAGGACCTCAGAAAACACCCACAAACAGGAACAGAAGCGAGGGACATCTTGAACAATTTTCAGAAGACTGTGTTCGTGAGAAACTAGCTCAACTAAAAGTAGACAAAGCGATGGGACCGGATGGGATACACACTAGAATATTGAGGGAACTTAGGGACGTTTTAGCAGCTCCACAGACTAACCTTTTCAATGCCTCGTTGGAGTGGGGAAGGGCTCATGTGGTGCCTTTACACAAAAGCAGAAGTAAGGATGTGGTGGAAAACTACAGGCCGGTTAGTTTAAATTTGGTGGTGAGTAAATTATTGGAAACGCTGCTGAAAGAGAAAATAAGAAATTAGTTCTTACCTGCTAATTATCTTTCCTTGAGCTTTCTCCGGGCCAGTCCAGGGAACAGGTAGGGTTGTCAATCCTCTATAGCAGCTGAGGGCTGAAACTTCAAGTTTTGCTGAGATGTGAAGCCACTCCCCCTTAGGGTTATCCAGCAGTCTCCCTGTGACAAAGCAACTAAATAGAGAACTAAAAAACACCAGATAAACCATGAAACACTGATAAATTCCTATAGTCCTTGCAAAATGCCGAAGCCATGAAAACGGGCTCCTGTCTGAGATCGTGTAATACATTTTTTTTTTTTTTTTTTTATATTCTTTTAAACACTATGAGAAAAGTCAAATACCAGTCGGCAGCGAAGGAATCTGAGAACCCCAAATCTGAACTCCGCACGGAGCAAAGTCTAAAACGGTGTAGGAGAGTCAGAACAAAGCTGCAGAAACTGTAAGAGGTGGGACCCTGGACTGGCCCGGAGAAAGCTCAAGGAAAGATAATTAGCAGGTAAGAACTAATTTCTTATTCCTAATCGCTTCTCCGGGCCAGTCCAGGGAACAGGTAGGGCAGTACCAAAGCAGTACCTAACTCCGGGCGGGACCTGCGAGACCAGCGACAAGAGTCGCGGCTCCCACTTTAGCATCATCTCGAGCCTGAACATCCAATCTATAATGCTTAGTAAATGAATGCAAGGAAGACCAAGTAGCCGCTCTGCAAATATCTAAAGGCGGCACAAACGCAAACTCCGCCCAGGAAGTGGCCAGAGCCCGAGTAGAATGAGCCCGCAACCCCGTAGGGGGAGAAAGTCCTTTAGCAGCGTAAGCCGCTAAAATAGCACTGCGAACCCAACGGGCTATGGTGGCCTTAGAGGCTGGTTGACCCCTACGCGAGCCG
Organism: Ichthyophis bannanicus; assembly: GCA_033557465.1. Classification (NCBI taxonomy): domain Eukaryota; kingdom Metazoa; phylum Chordata; class Amphibia; order Gymnophiona; family Ichthyophiidae; genus Ichthyophis; species Ichthyophis bannanicus. Next base: position 911,662,314 of record CM066032.1, on the reverse strand, counting down.
GCGTATTGAACAAAAAGCCTATCTGTCTTTCGAAAAGGCTCGGAAATCTTTAAATAAGTACGTAAAACCCGAGCAAGATCCAAATGTTTGAGAGTCCGATCCATGGGAGAACTAGAAGTGTCTGTAAATACGGGTAAGGCCACCGTTTGATTAACATGGAAAACAGACAGAACGGGAAAAAGCTTCCAAAACCACGTTCAAATCCCAAGGTGGAATGATAGGACGCACCGGAGGACGGAGAATCCGTGCTGCCCGGAAAAAACGTTGTATATCAGGAAGCGCCGAAAGACGGCGACGCTGAACGCATCCTCGAAAACAAGCCAGTGCGGCCACATGCACCTTAAGAGTACTGAGCGCCAAACCTTTTTCGAAGCCATGCTGTAGAAAAAGAAGAAGCTGAGGTAAGGTAGACGACATAGGTGGAATACCTCGTTGTCGACACCAAATCTCAAACAGACGCCAGACGCGCACATAAGCTAGAGAAGTCGTAGGTCGCTTAGAGTGAAGCAACGTGGCAATTACGGCGTCTGCATACCCTTTGCTCTCTAAGCGATCCCTTTCAAGAGCCAAGCCGTAAGTAAGAATCGATCCACCCTGGGCATAAGAATCGGACCCTGATGCAACAGATTGAGACGAACTGGCAGAGGCCAAGGTGGCGCGATAAGAAGCCGAACTAGATCGGCATACCATGGCCGACGAGGCCAATCCGGCGCAATTAGAATCACCTTGCCTCGATGACGGGCAATCCGCTGAATGACCCGACTCAACATCGGCCAAGGAGGAAAAACGTACAAGAGGGAATCCAGGGGCCACGGTTGCACGAGGGCATCTAGCCCCTCGGACATGTGTTCCTTGCGCCTGCTGAAAAACCGGCTGGCTTTGGCGCTGGCACACGTTGCCATCAGATCCATTACCGGACACCCCCAACGCAAAGTCAGTGCGTGAAAAACTGCCGCGTTCAGTTCCCATTCCCCGGGATCGAGGACATGGCGGCTGAGATAATCTGCCTGGACATTGTCTTTGCCAGCGACATGAGCAGCTGAGATCGCCTGCAGATTGATTTCCGCCCAAGCCATCAACTCCTGACATTCGAGAAGGAGAGGCAGAGATTTGGTGCCGCCCTGACGATTGATATAAGCGACCGTCACCGCATTGTCGGAGAAAATCTTGACCGCTGTGCCCTTGATCAAATTTGCGAAATGAAGAAGGGCTAGTCGAGCTGCACGCAGCTCCAGCCGATTGATCGACCACGAACTCTCTTCGGGAGACCAGGAACCCTGAACCACCTGTGACTGACAATGAGCTCCCCAGCCCGAGAGACTGGCATCGGTGGTAACCAAAATCCACGCCGGCTCCTCTAAAGGCACTCCTGCCGTAAGATGTTCCGGAAGTAACCACCACTGTAGACTGCGACGCACTTGATCTGGACAGGGAAGTCGTTGCGAGAGCGGATGAAGTTGTGGCGACCACCGGGAGAGAAGCGCCTGCTGCAAAGGCCTCATGTGGGCCTTGGCCCACGGAACCAGATCCAGCGCCGCCGCCATGGACCCCAACAGCTGTAAATAGGTCCATGCCGACGGCGTTGAAAGAGCCAGAAAGGCGTGAACCTGATGCACCAATTTCTCTACCCGCAGATCGGGTAAAACAACTGTCCCCTTGTCCGTGTTGAAGCAAGCTCCGAGATACGTGAGTTGTTGGCTGGGTATCAAATGGCTCTTGGCCTGATTGATCACCCAACCTAGCTGTTCGAGAAGTTGAACCACGCGAGCTGTCGCCGCCACCGACGCCTCTCGAGAATCGGCCCGGATCAACCAATCGTCTAGATATGGATGAACCCGAATACCCTCTTTTCGAAGCGCCGCCGCTACTACCACCATCAGTTTCGTGAAAGTACGCGGAGCTGTTGCGAGACCGAAAGGTAACGCGCGAAATTGGAAATGGCCCATCGGAAGGGCGAAACGCAAATAGCGTTGATGAGACTGTCGGATGGGTATATGAAGATAAGCCTCTGTGAGATCTATGGACGACAGAAATTCTCCCGGCTGCACCGCCCGAATCCCTGTGCGCAATGTTTCCATGCGAAAGTGCGGCACCCGCAAAGCCCGATTCACACCCTTGAGGTTTAAAACGGGCCGAAAAGAACCGTCCGGCTTGGGAACCACGAAATAGATCGAGTATCGACCGCAGCCGTATTGGTCCAACGGGACGGGAACAATCGCCTGTAGCTGCAACAGACGCACCAGCGTGTCGGAAATGGCGTGTAGCTTCACTCTGTTCGCACAATGAGACATCACAAAGGCTGGCTGTAAGGGGCAATCGAAGTCCAGGGCATACCCGTTCTGAATTACTTCCAAAACCCATCTGTCCGAAGTGACTGCGGTCCAAGCCGCCAGAAAATTCTGTAGACGTCCGCCTACCGGAACTAACGGCTGGACCCGCCGACCTTCATTGGGGCTTTTTAACGGAAGGCTGAGAGGCCGCTCCGAAAGATCGGCCAAAACCTCGGGCGCCGCGAAAGGACTGACTACGAAAACTGGAGCGACCCCTAGAATAGGGCGCAAACCGTGCTCCGCGAAACCTGCGGGAGTCCCGAGCGGAGCCCCTAGCAGCCCCTGAATTACGTAATGGCTTAGGCCTATCCTCAGGCAAACGTCCACCTTTTGAGTCGCCCAAATCCTTCACAATCTTCTCCAAGGCCTCTCCAAATAACAACTTCCCCTTAAAAGGCAGTTTACTAAGTCGGACCTTCGAGGAAACATCCGCCGACCAGTTACGCAACCACAGGAAACGCCTGGCCGCTACCATAGAGGCCATTGACTTCGCTGCAATCCGCACCAAGTCATAAAAGGCATCCGCTGCATAAGCTGCAGCCGACTCTAATTTCGCGGTATCCGGAACTTCCGAAGCGGACTCTCCTGCCGCGTCCCCTTGTAACCAACGAATGGATGCCCGCGAAACATAAGCTCCACAAACCGCCGCTTGTAACGCCAAAGCGCTAGACTCAAACGCCTGCTTGAGCAGCACTTCCAACTTCCTATCCTGCAAATCTTTAAGCGCCGCAGCGCCCTCAACAGGGATGGTAGTCTTCTTAGTGACTGCGGATACGAGAGCATCCACCTTGGGCATGCGGAATAACTCCCTTTCTTCTTGCGGTAGAGGGTACAGGCGCGCTAAGGCTCGTCCTCCCCGCAGGGTAGCCTCGGGACACTCCCATTCCGATTCTATCATTTGCCGAATCACCCGATGCAAGGGAAAACAGCGCTGCTGAGATTTAACCCCCTGCAACAAGGGATCCTCCAAAGGCTCCTGAGATGCCGACGGAGGAAGAAGGTGGAGAGCCGCTAACGACTGGGCAATAAGAGCCGCGAGTTCTTCCTTACGGAAAACTCGGAAAACATTGGGATCTTCCCCGGGGGCAATCTCCCCCTCCTCCAACTCCTCAAGGTCCTGCTCCAAAAAAGGCTCCGCTAGACCATCCGATTCCCCCTGCCCGAAGAGCAGAGAATCTTGGGATACCGCAGGGGCCAACGGATCTTGAAGAGTCCCTTGAGGCTGGGAAGGGCCCTCTCCCGGGTCCCCGCTGCTCAGACCCTTAGGAGACTGAATATCCTCCGTGGACAAAACTGGAGCCTGCACAGGCTGAGCTGACCTCAGCAAGAATGCCTTGTGCAGAGCTAAAATAAACTCCGGGGAGAAAAAAGAACTCATCTCACTTTGATCCATGACATTTGCAAGCGGAGACTGAGCAACAGACTCCGGTGCTTTAGAGGACTTCGCCTTGCGCTTATGTGGCCGAGACTGCCCCGAAGGAGAGCTGACAGGCGCCTCTAAAATGGCCGACTTTCCCGCCTTTTCTGCGGGCAAAGAAGGCTCCTTTAATGGATTCCCCTGCTGTTCAGCCATGCTGCCCAACGTGACAAAAACAGGGGAAAAATTGATTTTCACAAACGGAACGGCTCTCACCCGAAACCGCGCTAATCGGAGGAGGGAAAAAAACAAACAAACACTGAACCGGCGAAATGAAATGAAAGCAAAAAAAAAACTTACCGAGAAAAAACAAACCGGCAGGTCAGAGCAGGCAGTCCCGCAGCCAGCGAGAAACAGCCCACCCTAGCAACAGAAACGGCAGCGGTACAAACTGGGGCTCCCAGAAATTAACCTTTTGCCGATGGAGACGGAGACGGTGAATTGAGGCAGGCTCTGCCTCTCACCGGGGAAGTGACTCACTGCACGTCTCCAATTTTCTTTAAAGCGATATCACCAATTTGTTCCAGACTAAGGACTGTAGCAACTGATCAGCTCTGCTAGAGCCAATATAAATGCAGAAATCAAAGAAAAGAACTAACATATCAGAAAGAAACTGAGGGAGAGCTAGAGATTCGACCCTCTTTAGCTGCTGAGGGCTGAAAGACTGCTGGATAACCCTAAGGGGGAGTGGCTTCACATCTCAGCAAAACTTGAAGTTTCAGCCCTCAGCTGCTATAGAGGATTGACAACCCTACCTGTTCCCTGGACTGGCCCGGAGAAGTGATTAGGAATAGTGAGGTTTCTGGAGTCCAGCAGATTACAGGATCCGAGGAAGCATGGATTCACCAGAGGCAGATCTTGTCAGACAAATCTGATTGATTTCTTTGACTGGGTGACCAGGGAGATGGACCAAGGGAGAGCCCTAGATGTGATGTATTTAGATTTCAGTAAAGCCTTTGACACTGTTCCTCACAGGTGACTTATAAACAAACTGAGTACCCTAGGAATGGACCCTAAAGTTACTGCTTGGGTTAGAAATTGGTTGGGTGGGAGGCGACAAAGAGTACAGGTAAATGGAGCTCACTCTGAGGAGAAGGGTGTTACCAGTGGTGTGCCCCAGGGATCTGTCCTTGGTCCGATTCTTTTTAACATCTTTGTTAGTGATATAGCGGAAGGGCTCTCGGGTAAGGTTTGCCTCTTTGCAGATGATACCAAAATCTGTAATAGAGTAGACAGCCAGGAAGGTGTAGATAACATGAGGAGGGATCTAGCTAAGCTTGAAGAATGGTCTAGAATTTGGCAGCTGGGATTTAATGTTAAGAAAGTAAGGTCATGCATTTGGGCTGCAGCACTCCAAGGGAGCAATACAATATAGGGGATGAAGTACTTTTGTCCACTAAAGAAGAGCGGGACCTAGTCGTTGTTGTGTCTGATGATCCTGAAGTAGCTAAACATGTAGAAAAGGCGATGGCAAAAGCTAGAAGGATGCTTGGGTGCATACGGAGAGGAATGGCTAGCAGAAAAAAGGACAGAAAAAAGGATAGTGCCTCTGTGTAAGTCTTTGGTGCGACCTCATTTGGAGTATAGTGTGCAATTCTGGAGACCGCACCTTCAAAAGGATATAAACAGGATGGAGTCAGTACAGAGGGTGGCTACTAAAATGGTTAGTGGTCTTCATTATAAAGCATATGAGGACAGACTTAAGGATCCTAATATGTACACCTCAGAGGAAAAGCGTTATAGAGATGATATGATTGAGATGTTTAAATACGTCCATGGCATAAATGCTCAGGGGGAGAGCCTCTTTCAATTGAAAGCAAGTTCTGCTATGGGGGACATGGGATGAGGGTGAAGGGGGATAGATTCAGGAGTGATATGTGGAAATATTTCTTTACGGAAAGAGTCGTGGATCCGTGGAATAGTCTCCTAGTGGGGGTGGTAGAGATGAGGACAGTATCTGAATTCAAAAAAGCATGGGACAAACAAAGAGGATCTCTAAAGATAAAAAAGGGGACTGTTTTAGTTGCTGATATGGAAGGACAGACCAGATAGGCCATGTGGTCTTTTGCTGTCGTCATATTTCTATGTTTCTATTGTCATGAGGTAGACAGCACTGAGCCTGGGATAATAAGAGGAAAAGGAAAAGAAGAGCTGTTTTATCTAGAGGGAAGGAAATGGGTTCTTTTATAAAGAGTCAAGCTTATTGGAGTGGGTACTGGAAAGAGGCCCCAAGCACAGCTCCTTATGTCCATGTCTGCACAGAACAGTCTCCTCTCATAGAAACTGAGGTCTCCCAAGAGCGAGGTTGTGAAACCAGTAATACGGAAGCATGGTGCCCGTTTAAAGGACCAGGTCCTGATTTGATGCAGTGGAAAAGTTCAAACCCAGAGATTATTCCAGAACCCATGGATTGTGCTCTATTTATTTCTGACGATATAGACTCTCTATGTTAAAAAGCAAGAAGAAGCATTGTTATCATTTGAAAAGCTTTTATTTTTCTGTGAAGCAACAGTTTATTTTTGTTACCATTATCTGCTGTATCCGGAAGGCAATCCTCAAGGAAAGGGGAATAAAGCCCAGCTTTAATTATACTTGGACACACGACTACAGAGTATTCTTTTAAGAAACAGAGCTATACCCCATATCTAGGCGGGTGCCTAAGGAGGGTATAGTCTAACAAATGACGTAGTTCTTTGGATTCCTTGAAAGAAGGATACCGTGGGAGCACAGTGGAGTCACCAGCGCCGGAGAACAGGACTGGGACTGCAGTGGACCACACCCAGAGGACTCCAGGATCTGGAAAGGCAAAAGAACTTTCTCAAAGCCAGAATCACCACCTGACTCAGGTAAAGGTACAGCCAGGGTGGGATTCTTTAAGGAGAAATAAGGGGGACTGAAAAACCCCAGCTTAACTGCATTTAGAAAAACAAAAGGTGCTGCACTTGGTGTGTTTTTTCTTTATTGTTGCAGGCTGCCAACATGGAGACTCCACAAGACACGCTGCGTTGGATTGGGCTCCAATTCGAAAAACAAAGAGAGCTGGCCCAGCAGTGTCAGGAGCAAGCATTAGCAGCCATGCAAGCGCAGCAGAAGCCGCTAACAGACTTGGTACAGGCTTTGCTGAAGGAGCGGCTGACAGACAAGATGCCTGAAGGACACTACTGTGGGGTAGGCCCACAAACTTGTGGGGTCTTATCTTTTGGACAATGGTCAGGCAAATTAGATGATAAAATATTAATCTATTGGCTGCCCGTTTATGCTGAGACCCTATGCTGCCTGTTAAGGTGTTCAAAACTTTTTGTTTGGCACACACTGTTTTCTCACTGTTATTACTATAATTATTGCAAGTTTTAAGAAGTTACATTTTTACTTTCAAGTTGTATTGAGGAGGTTTTTTCTATAATTTGATGTCATTCCTCCTGCATGAGTGACCATTATTGGGTTGTAATGGTCAGGCAATGACAATATAGATGACTTTCTCGAGGCCTTTGAGCGGGTAGCTCGAGGTGCAGGTTGGCCCGAGAAACAGTGGGCGGTCCGGTTAGCCACCTCCCTGACGGGAGAAGCCTTGGCGGCTTATAAAGCTATGCCCGCCGCCAAGGCAACTGATTACAAAGAAGTAAAAGCAGCCATACGAGACAGGCTAGGCCTGTCGCCTATGGTGTATCGCCGGATGTTAAGGGCGACAAAAATCCAGCCGGGTGAAACTCCTAAGGCACTAGGCCAACGGATACGTAGCCTGGTGTGGAAGTGGCTTACTCCAGAAGGGAGAACAATTGAGAGTATTCTTGATATGCTCGTGTTGGAGCAATTCTCTGAGGCTGTGCCAGCTGAAGTAAGAGCATTCCTCACTCTCCAAAATTGCCAGACTTCAGACGAGGCTGCTCACTTAACCGAAAGGTTCATGGAGGCTCGGTTAGCCCATGAGCCTCATGGAGAAGCCAGCAACTCGTATGGGGTGGCCAATTTTAGCAGAGTAATGAAAGACCCTAGGTCATGTACACCTGATACAAAAAAATGTATGGGTAGAAGTATAGAAAATGACACCCGCATGAAATGTTTTAAATGTGGGAAGAGGGGTCACAGGAGGGATGAATGCATGTCACGTACAGCGCTGATGGGTGAAAAGGGAAAGTATGGGCAGGAAGGGTTCTGCCTGGATGTGGAGGTACATGGCGTGTTAGCCAAGGCCCTCCTTGATTCAGGGGCGGACCAGACTACGGTGTTCAAGAATTTCTGGCGTCTTTTACAAGCCAGCAACCAGTCCACCCCGAATCAACCAGAAGGTGTGGCCAAAATAAAATGTATACATGGAATGGCTAACACTTACCCTCTTTACAGTTTAACAATAAAAGGGTTGGGAACCCGGGAAAAAGTTCTAGTCGCCTTAGTTCCACGTCTTCCCTTTGACATAGTGTTAGGCAGAGACTGGCTGCTATTTGATGAAGGGCTGGGCGAAGGCCTACATGGTGAGGAGGATAGGATACCTAGTGAACCCTGCAGCCAACGGGTGAGGGGCCAGGTCGAACTCCCTGAGGAAAATAAACTGACCGGGTCGGTTCCCCAAAAGCAACCAGAGGACAAGGGGGTTGGAGAAGCCTTGGTGACCTTAATTCCTGAACCGTTATTTGCTAAGCCCAAAAGGAAGGAGTCTGGTAAGGAAGTCCAAGAGAACCTAAGCGTAGCCAAAAAGAGGGTTTTGTTTTAAAATACTGTAAAGCTGTCCCAAACGCCCAGAGCCCACAAAGAGCCAGTGCCGCTGCTGCGGGATACGACCTTTTCAGTGCCATGGAGGAGGTAGTACCCAAAAAAGGGAAAGCCTTAGTAAGCACAGGGTTACAGATCCAGTTGCCAGCAGGCTGCTATGGTCGAATAGCACCACGGTCTGGGCTAGCGGCCAAACATTTTATTGATGTTGGGGCGGGGGTTATTGACCCCGACTACAGGGGAGTTGTTCAAATTCTACTCTTTAATTTTGGTGAGCAAGATTTTAGGATTAAAATAGGTGACAGAGTGGCCCAACTCATATGTGAGCGGGTTGGGTTTCCCGAGTTAAAGGAGATGCCATTGTTGACTACGACCAGCCGGGGAGGAGGCGGTTTTGGTTCCACAGGGCAAAAAGAGGTTAAAGGCATGACCGCTCTAGCGGAAGAGAAGTTCGAGGAGGATTTAGGGCCCCAGGTCAAGGATTGCAAGGAAAACCCCGTTCCAAAAATGGGAGAGGGTTTATCACAACAGCAGAAAAACCAGTTAACACAATTGCTAGTGGGTTTTAGAGACATCCTCACTCCATTGCCGGGGGAAACGGGTTTGGTGGCCCATGAGATTCACACCCCTCCCGGGGAAATAGTGCGGCAAAGGCCTTATCGCCTGCCGGAAGCCTGTAAGAGGGAGGTGATAGAGCAAGTATGGGATATGCTAAAAATGGGAGTAATTGAGGAGTCAAAAAGTCCGTGGTGCAGCCCGGTGGTTTTGGTACCAAAACCGGACGGAAGCCTACGCTTCTGTATTGACTTTCGACGAGTTAACGCCATCTCCCTTTTTGACGCATACCCCATGCCGAGGATTGAGGAGTTGCTGGACCGGCTAGGGCAGGCACGGTATCTGACCACCCTTGACCTTACCAAAGGATATTGGCAAATACCACTTATCCGTGCTTCAAAACCAAAAACAGCCTTCAGTACTCCTCTCGGTCTATTCCAATTCTGGCGAATGCCATTCGGATTACATGGGGCAGCGGCAACGTGCCAATGCTTAGTTGACCAGGTTCTACGGCCCCATCAGCACTATGCGGTGGCATATATGGATGACCTCGTTATACACAGTAAAAATTGGGCACAGCATCTGCCTAGGGTAGAGGCCGTATTGAAAGCCCTATGGCAGGCCGGGTTAACCCTAAATCTGGCGAAGTGTTTATTCGCTGGGGCAGAGGTAAAATATTTAGGGCACATGGTTGGGAAAGGTATGGTTCGACCATTAATCAGCAAGATGGAGAGTGTGCAAAAGTTCCCACAGCCGATAACTAAGAAGCACCTCCGGAGTTTCCTCGGCCTAATTGGTTATTACCGCAGGTTCATACCCCGATTTGCGGACGAGAGTGCGGTCTTAACTAATATGTTGAGGAAAAATGCCCCAAATAAGGTAGTATGGACGCCTGAGGCGGAAAGAGCATTCCTCCTGTTAAAAGGGAAATTATGCCAAGCCCCGGTTCTATATGGGGTAGACTTCCAAAGGCCTTTCATCCTCCAAACAGACGCCTCGAAGTCTGGTCTAGGGGCAGTCCTATCTCAAGAATTCGAGGGGGCAGAACACCCCATCATGCATTTGAGCAGAAAACTCTCAAGGGCAGAAACCAACTATTCAACCGTGGAAAAGGAATGCCTGGCAATTAAATGGGCGGTAGAGTCCCTTAGGTTTTATCTCACGGGTCGCCACTTTATACTGGTAACGGATCATGCGCCTCTGAAGTGGCTTGGTACCATGCAGAATCATAATCCACGGCTCACTCGCTGGCACCTAGCTTTGCAGGCATTCAATTTTACGGTAAAACACAGGGCAGGCAAGCTCCACCTCAATGCAGACGCATTATCACGTATTCCGTGCTGTGAGGACGTGTGTCCCCCATCCCGAAATAGCTTAAGGGGGGGGGGGGATATGTCATGAGGTAGACAGCACTGAGCCTGGGATAATAAGAGGAAAAGGAAAAGAAGAGCTTACCTCACAGCCACATGAGCAGTTAAGACATTCAGATTGCAGGGAAGCAAGGAATGGAGAAACAAACTTTCCTCATAGCATTGGTGACGCAGTAGAAACTCAGAGTCCTAATCATGCTCACCTGAGGAAAGAATCATGTACAACGTACAACAAGCAGGGAGATAAAACCAGGTGGGAAATCCCACAGAGGAGGCAGAGAGAGGAGCAGAGAGAGAAGGAGACAGAGACTCAGGAAGGGAGTCAGATTCAGAAGCAGACACAGAGAGAGACGCTGTCACGAAGAGAGAGGGCAGAGTGGAAGCAAGCTGTTGAACCAGAGAGTGCTGGGAGAAGCAGTGCAAGAGACTTCCAAGCCAGAGGGGTCCTCGCGCCGGGGAATACAACCAAGCAGGTAGAGAGCAAACGTCACACCCAGGACAGCTCACTGAAGCCAGGAAGTGATTATAGCTCAGCTAAGCCTTATGCTTGGAACTCCCGGAGAAAGGCAGTTTACACTCCAGAGAAGAAACCCTGGTTAACAGAGGAAGGGCTGGAAACACTTTCCACCAGGAAGAAAGATAAGTGCCCTGTTTTATCCAGAGGGAAGGAAGTGGGTTCTTTTATAAAGAGTCAAGCTTACAGTGGGGTCAGAAAACCCTTATTGGAGTGGGTACTGGAAAGAGGCCCAAAGCACAGCTCCTTATGTCCACATCTGCACAGAACAGTCTCCTCTCATAGAAACTGAGGTCTCCCAAGGGCAAGGTTGTGAAACCAGTAATACGGAAGCATGGTGCCCGTTTACAGGACCAGGTCCTGATTTGATGCAGTGGGAAAGTTCAAACCCAGAGATTATTCCAGAACCCATGGATTGTGCTCTATGTATTTCTGACGAGATAGACTCTCTATGTTAAAAAGCAAGAAGAAGCATTGTTATCATTTGAAAAGCTTTTATTTTTCTGTGAAGCAACAGTTTATTTTTGTTACCATTATCTGCTGTATCCGGAAGGCAATCCTCAAGGAAAGGGGAATAAAGCCCAGCTTTAATTATACTTGGACACACGACTACAGAGTATTCTTTTAAGAAACAGAGCTATACCCCATAGCTAGGCGGGCGCCTAAGGAGGGTATAGTCTCACACTATGAATTCTGTCACTGTATTTGCCCCCAACACTTCCATCGGGAGGGCATTCCAAGCATCCACCACGCTTTCAGTGAAAAAGTATTTCCTGCCATTGCCTTTCAATTTACCCCCTTGCAGCTTCATGTTATGCCCTCTAGTTTTACAGCTTCCCCGTCTTTGGAAAAGGTTTTAAAGTATTTAAAGGTCTGAATCATATCTCCCCTGTCCCTCCTTTCCTCCAGAGTGTACATATTTAGGTCTTCAAGTCTCTTCTCATAAGGCTTCTGACACAGGCTCCAAATCATTTTGGTCGCCTTCCTCTGAACAGTTTCCAGTCTTTTTATATCCTTTGCAAGATATGGTCTCCAAAACTGAACACAGTATTCCAAGTGAGTCCTTACCAGTGACTTATACAGTGGCACTAGTACCTCTTGCTTTCTGCTGTATTTCCTCTTTGTATGCAACCCAACAACTTCCTGGCTTTTGCCACTGCCTTGTCGCACTGTTTTGCCACCTTGAGATCCGCAGAAATAATCACACCAAGGTCCTTCTGTTCCGTGCACACCAACCTCTTGCCCCCTATCGCGTACATTTCCCCTGTATTTCTGCTTCCCAAGTGCATGACAGTGCACTTCTTCACATTAAATCTTAACCGCCAAGCATTAGACCATTCTTTCAGCTTTTGTAGATCTTTCCTCATGTTTTCCACTCCCTCAGGGGAGTCCACTCTGTTGCAAATTTTCTTGTCATCTGCAAAAAGACAGACTTTTCCATGCAGTACTTCAGCAATATCACTCACAAATACATTGAACAGTGCCGGGTCCAGGACCGAACCCTGGGGCACCCCGCTAATCGCCCTCCTTTCATCCACGTGAGCTCCATTTACCATCACCTTCTGTCATCTATCAGTCAACCAATTTCTGATCCAGTTTACCACCTTGGGACCCATCCCCAAACTACTGAGTTTATTGATAAGCCTCCTATGAGGAACAGTATCAAAGGCTTTGCTGAAATCCAGGTAGATGACATCCATTGCATGCCCCTGATCTAGTTCTCTGGTCACTCAGTCAAAGAACTCAATCAGGTTTGTTTGGCAAGATCGTACTTTGGTAAAACCATGTTGCCTCAGATCATGCAACCTGTTGGTTTTGAGAAAGTCCACTATTCGCTCTTTCAGAAGCGCCTCCATTACTTTTCCCGCCACTGAGGTAAGGCTCACGGGCCTGTAGTTTGTCAATTCTTCCCTGTCACCACTTTTGTGAAGAGGTACCACATCTGCCCTTCTCCAGTCCTGAGGAACTACTCCTGTTTCCAAGGATCTGTTGAAAACATCCTTTAATGGCCCTGCAAGAACCTCTCTGAGCTCTTTCAGTATCCTGGGATGTATCCCATCCAGTTCCATGGCCTTGTTCACTTTCAGTTTTGCAAGTTGTTCTAACACATCATCTTCAGTGAATGGTGTGGTATCTATTTCATTCCCATTTTTATATTTGGGAGTCACATATGGTCCTTCTCCAGGTTTTTCTTTAGTAAAAACAGAGCCAAAGTATTTGTTTAGCAATTTTGCTTTTTGAATGTCACTTTCCACAAATCCGTTCCCAGCACTTCTGAGTCCTGCAATTCCATCTCTGATTTTCCTCCTCTCCCGAATATATCTGAAGAAAGTTTTGTCGCCACACTTCACATCTTTAGCCATCTTTTCCTCTGCCTTTGATTTTGCTTTCCTTATTTCTCTTTTTGTCTCTTTTAGTTTGATCCTGTATTTCTTACTGTGTTCCTCTATTTGCAAGCTTTTGAATTTTGTGAAAGCTTTGCTTTTTGCCTTTATTTGAGCAACCACTTCTTTGGAGAACCAAAAGGTTTCCTTCTCCTCTTGTTTTTATTTACTTTCCTTACATATTTATTTGTTGCCCCTTTTATTGCCACATTGCAATTCCACTTCCCTTATCCCCTCCCACCCTGCCAACTCCTCCTTCAGGTACTTGGCCAGATTACTGAAGTCAGTGTTTTTGAAGTTTAGGACTTTGAGCTTGCTATGATTGAACTGCACCTTGGCTTTTATCTCAAACCACACCGTGTGATGATTGCTGCTGCTCACAGGGGCACTCACCAAGACATTCGACACGCTCTCACCGTTGGTGAGCACTAAATCCAGCATTGAGCTTTCCCTGGTTGGTTCCATCACCATTTGTTTAATGGCATCTTGGAAAGCATCCACAATTGTTTTGCTTCTTGCCAGATTCGCAGAAGGAGTACTCCAATTCACATTGGGTAGATTAAAGTCACCCAATATGATCACTTCTCCCTTTGTGGCTATCTTGGTAATATCTATAATCAATCTTATCACACCTGCCCCATCCTATCCAGAATCTCTTCTATTTCATTCACGGTCTTCCACCCCTATCTACTCCCTCTTGCTCTATGTCTCTCCCTCTCTGTGCCCTGATTTATGGGATTCTCTTCTTCTCTCTCTCTCTGAAACGGCTCTCCTGTCCTCTCATCTTGTGGTTCTTGGGGACTTCAATGTCCATCTTGGCTCTCAGTCAAGATCTCGAGATAAAGCTTTTTTCTCACTCATCACCGATCTCTGTTTTATTCAGCATGTAGACTGCCCCACCCATACCTCAGAGCATACCCTTGACCTTATCCTTACATATGATTCCTCTCCATTCCAGACAGCTAATATTTCACCCCTTCCCCTTCCGTGGTCGGATCATAGTTGTATTTTCTTCTCCCTCCCCTTTCCCCCTGCTCATGCATCCACTCTTCATAACTCAGATCCTCTTCCACAGTTACTCAAATGTCACATCACCCCTGCCACCCGTCAGCTTCTTCCCCCCGCTGACTCGCTTTTTCCTTCTGAGTTTTCTTCCTTCTCTGTAGACCAACAGGTCAACCTTTGGTCCTCCGCTTTCTGCCGCCCTAGATTCTATCGCACCCTTCCATCCCTCCTCTCCCCGTTCCTCCTCGCATCACTCCTGGTTCCACCCAGGTCTTTACTTGCAACATTCTTATCTTCGGGGTGCAATGCGGACCTGGCGCAAACACCCTTCTGACGCCTCTCTCTCTACTTTCTGCCATGCACAGAAACTCTACCACTCGATGATATCAACTGCCAAACGGACACACTACTCGAACCTCATTACTGCGTCTTCAAACTCTTCTCGTCGCCTCTATCAGGTCCTCAATTTTCTCTCTTCACCTACCACCTCCTCCTCCTCCTGAATACCTCCCTCCACTGCTCCCAGTCCATCCACCCTTGCCACTTTCTTCTCATGCAAGATTCAGACACTCCGCTCTACTTTCGTCTCCTGCCCTCCCCCCTTCTTCCCTCTCCTCGTTCCCCCGCCTCCTCTCCCACCTGCTCTGTTTCATTCTCACACGTCCATCCACACCTCTGCTGACCTCGCCAAGGCCCTCTCAGTCTCCCACAAAACTACCTGTCCGCTTGATCCACTTTCCTCATCCTGGCTTCTGGATCCTTCACTCGCTCCATACATTCTCACCATACTAAATTCTAGTTTGAGCTATGGCTGCTTCCCCTCCCGCTGGAAGCACGCCTTGATTCGTCCTCTTCTCAAAAAGCTAATCTTGACCCTTCTGTTCCTGCTACCTGGCATCCTGTTTCCAACCTTCCTTTTCTGTCAAAGATTCTTGAAAGACTTGTTTTTCACCAACTTACCTCTCACCTCGATTCCACTCTCTCTCTTCACCCTCACCAATCCGGATTCCGGACCAGCCATAGTACTGAAACTATTCTCTTGGCACTTCTTAGCGAGTTGCACTGCTCTCACGACCGTGGTGACATATCTATCGCTGTTTCTTTGGACCTCTCTGCTGCATTCGACGTGGTAGATCACTGCACACTCCTCACTCGTCTATCAGATCTCGGTATTCACGGCACTGTTCTACAATGGTTTCGGTCCTTCCTTTCGTCTCGCACTTTTGCTGTCTGTTCAGGATCCATCACCTCTCCCTCCTTCCCTCTTCATTGTGGTGTCCCCCAGGGTTCTATCCTCGCTCCTCTTCTCTTTAATGTCTTCCTTGCTCCCCTGGCTATGCTTATACAACAGGCTAGCATCTCGGCCTACTTCTTTGCCGATGATATTCTTCTGGTCCACCATACAAGTCCCTTAGCCCCGGATCTCTCTGCTCTCAACACCTGCCTTACCTCTGTTTCTGACTGGTTTGCTAGCAACTACTTACATGTTAATCCCTCAAAGTCAGCCGCTATTTGGTTCACCCTTGGTGCCCCCTCCCCCACTTTGGCGCCTCTTATGGCTGCTTCCCCGATTCCTCTGGTCTCTGTTCTTCGCAACCTCAGTATTAATCTTGATTCCTCCCTCTCCTTTCACCAACACATCTCCACACTTCTCCGTAGCTCATTCTTCCATCTTCATAGAATCTGGGCTGTTCGTCCTTTTCTTCCCCTCTCCTCTCTTACTACTCTTGCCCTCTCTTTGGTGATTTCTCGACTCGTTTACTGCAATTCACTTTTCACAGGTCTCTCCCAATATCAGCTTCGTCGGCTCCAACTAGTTCAGAACACAGCTGCACGTCTTCTCACTCACTCCTCCCCTCGGGATCATGTGACTCCCTGTCTTCTTTCCCTTCACTGGCTTCCTATCAAAGTTTGTTTCCTGTACAAGCTTCTCACCATTACTCATACGGTTCTTCACACCAGTACACCCCAGTACCTCGCCGACATCATCTACCTCCAGCCAACTCCCCGTGTACTTCGTTCAGCCCACGGTAATCATCTCCTCCTTCCGTCCCCTGCCCAGGCCCACTTCGAATCGACCCACCATGCTGCTTTTTTATTCTTGAGTCCTGCCCTCTGGAATTCTCTTCCCCACCCTCTCCATACTGAAGCATCCTTTTCCTGGTTCAAGGCCCTTCTCAAGACCCACCTCTACTGCCAGAACTACGATCTCCCTATTCCTCCCGACTTCCATTTACCAAGATGCCAATGAACTACTTTCCTCTGCAATATCATCTTACATCCTCTGGTATTCAGGTTACAGCCCCTCCCATCCCCCACCAGTCCGGTCTACCACCTCTTGTCTTGGCCTTTATTTGTAGCATCCTTTGTCTTTATTTATAGCGTCCACCTGGGTCTACCACTGTCCTTACTATCCTTCTCTCTTATTTTCTATTGGCTCTCCTATCATACCAATGGTGTTCCTTCTTCCTCCTTTACCTTCACCAGTTGCACTTGGTTATTATTGCACACTGCTTTGACGCTCCGGCAATGGGCGGTATATCAAATGTTTTGAATAAAGAATAAAGAATTCATTATCTATTTCTTTGATTTGAGTCGCAGGTCTGTAGAATACAGCAGTATGGATGACAGTGCCATCTCCTCTTTCCAACACAATCCAGAGCGCTTCTTCTTTTCCCCATGCCCCCTGCATTGCAGTAGCTTTAATATTGCTTTTGACATACAAGGCTACTCCTCCTCCTTTTCCTCTTTCTCTGTCTCTTCTGAATAGATTACAGCCAGCTATGTCTATATCCCATTCATGTGATTCATTAAACCATGTTTCTGTAATGGCCACAATGTCCAAGTCCATTTCCACCATTAGGGCTTCCAGGTCTGGAACTTTGTTAGCTAAGCTTGTGCTCATTGCTTTCCAGCATTTAACTGGCTTGCATGTATTTTGCATTGATTTTGTTCTGCCCACTTCTTCCCACTTGTCATTGATGTGTGGTTTAAAAGTCTGGCTGTTTCTTTTTTTTTTATTTACTCTTATTAGCATTTATTAATACACTCAAGTAATTACATAAGTGAAAAGAAAAACTGGGATACAAATATCAAGAAATACAACTACCAATACAAGTTTAAATCATCCCACCTTAGTCCACAACATAATTCAAGGGGGGCTACAGGAATTAACAATACCAGAATTTTAACACCCTTCACACAGGGTAAAAAAATGGTAACAAAGAAATAATATATATATCAGCAGTAATGGGAGCCACCCCTACCCCAACCTCTTCCCTTGCATTAACAAATTCCAAGAGCTGTTTAGGATCAAAAAATATGAAATTCTTACCCTGAAAAAAAACATAACATCTAGATGGATATCTTAACACAAAAGAAGCCCCCAAGGAGAGAGTCCTGGAGCGAAGTAAAAGGAACTCCTTCCTCCTTAATTGGGTTACACGTGATTGAAGAAAACTCCGTGATATGGCCACAATACCACGGCTCTTTCTGGTCTCTGGTCCTCAAACAGTGAGAAACAGGCAGAGAGTAATACAGAACACAATCACACACACAAGTACTACTTTCTTTGAGCTCAGAGGGAAGACAATAGACAGACTATGGACACGCATAATTCCATGCCTATTGAATTCAAATTCTTCCTCCTAAAAAGCTCCTTTTATTAAAGAAAAAAGGGGAAGTAACAGTCATTTATTATAACCATGAAATAACACAAGGTGTCGCCAAAGTTCTTTTTACAGAGTAAGATCTGATTACAGTGTATTAGATGAAATTCACTTGATTATGACAAAATTATTTATAATTGCAAAAGTTGCAAAAATTATGTTTTGTCAGCAGTGACTGTACAGTGAACTATAGTTGCACAGTTCATAGCCTATGTTTACTCTTTATGCTTGCGTTAACAATTTTCCAGACTATTTTAAAGACGGTTACACAGAACTCATGATCATGACATCCTATTCTATTTAAGAGGAAGTAGGTGAAAAGCTAAACTTCTAAACACATTCTGTATCAAGAAATTCATCCATCTTCAATTAAATATTGGGGATTCTGGTATCCCTTTATCTGTCCATGTCTACAGTGATAAATCAGGAAATATACAAACTTTTGCTCCTAAAAATTGCTCATTCATATTCTTGAAAAAGGATCTAAAGACTAAAGCTTTATCAGTCTCTAAAGCCAATGTCACAAGCAAGGTGGACCTCTCTGTAACCACATTAAAAGAGCTTTCCAAAAACCCTGTCAAGTCCTCCAAAACATCCACAGGAGAAACGACATTCCTCCCCCTTGCCTCCAAGCTGTTAACAGGCAAATAGCATGCCCTCGTAATAGGAAGTAGATGTTCCATGGGTATTTTAAGCACTTCCATCAAATATTTACAAGCCATCTCCACTGGGGACATAAGGGGGGACTTTGGAAAGTTTAATAATCACAGATTGTTCCATCGTGCGAGATTCTCAAGATATTAAATCTTTCGAGTTAGCACATTCCTTTCTTTCATTAGAGCAACATGCTCCTCCTTAAGGTGAGAAAACTCCTCTTTAACCTGTAACACAGAGTTAGCCTGCTGTTCTTGGCTCTTAGAAACCTCCACTTTCATATTAGTCATTTCAGTACTTAACAGTACCCACAACGGTAGACAGAGAAGTTGTCAACGCAGAGATAGCATCCCACAGCACATCCAAAGTAATAATAGCAGGTTTCTCCAGCAATAATTTCCCTGGCTCCTGCTCTCCTCCGGGCTCCAGCCATCGTAGAGAGTCTCTTATCCGACTCTCAAACAGCTTCCCCCCACCAGAGTCCACAATCAGCCTCTGAGGAGAATGTCCCTCTCCTTCGGGTAGCGGGGGTACTCTCCCGACCACCCGGTAGCACATGGGAACAGACTCCAATCGGAGAGATATTAGTTGCTTAGGAGGTAACCACTGGTCAGGAGATAAACTTACTCCTGAAAAGTCTGGCTGTTTCTGATGTTGTTCTGCATTTGCTGGGAGTGACATCCTAAGCTAATCCTTCTCCATCCGTCACCCCCTTTTTCTAGTTCAAATGCATATCCACATACTGCCTGAATTTTTCACTTAGGATTCTTTTCCCTGCAACAGAGAGATGTAGTCCATCAGCACAGTATAGTCTCTTGTTGGTCCATCTGTTTCCCCAGTCGCCAATAAAACTGAATCCTTCTTGTTCGCACCAGGTCTGGAGCCATGTATTAAAGCTGTTTATGCAATGCAACGTGTAAGTGCCATTAAATATCCAGAGTTAAGCATTTATATGGTTTACTGGACTGTAAACTGTGTAAATGACTTTTGAATATCAGGTCCTATTTTTTTTTCATTTTTTCAGGAATAGAAGCATAAAAAATGCAGCACTTGGGTAGGCATTGACTATTGAATAGCATAAGCTCCAGATGCCAAATCTTTGATTCAAAACAGAGTGCTATATTGGGTAGACTGGATAGTATGTGGAGAAATTTTTGAAGAGAAATGCAGAAAAAATGCAGAAAACTAAGGGGTATGTTTACTAAAGGGCATTAAGGGAGCAAGTGTACCATTAATGCCTGTTATCGTCACCCTTGCACCCTTAATACTGTGAAAAAGCTGCATTAACGAGCATTAAAGGCTCCTGCAGCATTAAGGGAACAATAAGTGGAGAGTGGGCATTAACAGGGTGGAGAGCAGATGCTGACAGCAGGTGCTCCCCTAACACCTGTTGCATTAGCGTCCTTTAATGCTAGGAACCCTAATGCCAAGTAAAAATTTGCAGAAAGGGGGTATTTTGAGGGGAAAGAGTCTCTTTTAATGCCTGCAATGTGATGCACAGACAAGGGAGCACAAGTTAGTGATGGTAGTGCTTGTGGAAAAGGGCCAGCTAGGCCAGGCTTGAAAACCAAATTGGATACGATCAGGGAACTGGACGAATCAGCTGCTGATGCACTAACTTATGCCACTATGGTTCACCCAGTATATGGGAACCTGGACTTAATGGACTCAGGAACAGATAGCGATTCTGGATCTATACTGGATATAGGAATTGGAAGCAGTAGCATTGAATCTATAAATGAAACTGGACTATAGAGACTTGCTATAAGTGAAATATATATGCTCATGCAAAATTACAGGTCAAGTTTCAGTGAAATTAAAAAGCTTTCCCTTTAAAAGTAATTTTCCACTGTTCTTCTGCTTTTGATAGTTGCTTCATCAAGTTAGCAAATAGAGCTTATGTGTACATAAGCTAGTTCTCTAAAATCGATAGAACAAATCCTTTTTATTCAGCAACATGATAGGCTAAAGAATTAGCTGGGTCAGGATGGACTGTTTTTAGGAACTAAGGCTTAGGTCAACGGCAAACAAAGCTTGAGTAAATAGTAGAAAATCAGCAAATATTATGAGTAACTAATTAGCTTCTGTTGTATAGTAGAAACACAGCGACACCTATTGAGTCTAGAAAATATAGTCATAAGCTTGTAACTTCTTCTTTTTATATGAAGTGGCACAGATGTTAGCAAATTTTATATGCACTTTTGTAACCTGAAGATCACCAGATGTTAATTAAAAATTAACTGTGTCAGCTGATATGTTACAATAAAAGCTAGAGTCCTGCAGAGCCATCTTTTAAGAAACTCTGATGGATATGCCTGTCCTTAGGCTCCATGTTTTTCTTCCGTACAGAGCTCTGTTGCATTCAATTGATCGATTGTGTCTTGTCTTTTTCCTTCCTGGTAAGAGGTTACAGATAATTTAAAGAATCCAGGTTTTGTGAAGGATTGCAGACCCTAGGAGGGTGATAGAGTCTTTAGTGTTGTGCCGTGACTCGGATTGTCTGGCCTTTATTTATTTATTTTATTTATTTATTTATTTATTACAGTTTCTTATATACCGCACTATTGTCAGCGCGGTTTACATACAACAAAATGACCATAACAAACTGTTTGGCTTCACATAGAACAGGAGAAAACAACTTGGATAACATGCTTATGCTTTACATAGAACAGGAGTAATAACTTGGATAACATGCTTATGCTTTACATAGAACAGGAGTAATAACTTGGATAAACGGGGAATGCAAACTAAACTACTTACATATGTGCAATGAGATCGAGTATTGGGAATTCAGTGTGAACATGTGTACAATGGAGTTGATATATTAACTTGAGGGGGTGAGGGAGAGGCACTTATGTAGGGGTAGGGTTAATCTGGTAGTATTGAGTAAATAAATGGGATTTGAGAGCCTTTCTGAATTGTGATAGGTCAGCAATTGCACGGATGCCTGGTGGTAATGCGTTCCAACATTTTGGGGCATAGATACTGAATGCCCTGTTAGATGTTGCGGTTGTGTACTTTGTTGAAGCCTTTGGAATTACTAGCACATTTGTAGATGGGGTTCTCCTTGTTCTGTTGTTCTTTCAGCAGGAACGAAAACCTTGATAAAGACACAGGCAGTGGTTGCCATGAGTATACAACAATTTAACAGATATCTGTGTGTTTGTAGATTGTGGATTACAATGGGTAATCAAGCCGGTAAGATTAAACAGAGATCTCAGTTAGATGAATGGAGCGAGAAGGCTCGTGAGATAGCACAGAAAAAAGGAAGCCCTAATTATATAATGAATTTAATTTAATTTAATTTAATTAGCAGGTTTTTATATACCGCAACTTCCATAGATCAGTTGCGGTTTACAATGAACAACAATGAACAAGCAAGGCTGTTTTACAAGGAACGGCAGTAAACATCAATGCTGTTTTTACATATAACAGTGTAAACAGTAATGGGCTCAAATCTAACAGTAACAGATTGGTAGAATTGAGAACTATATACAGTGAACATGTTTAGAACTATAATACAATTTTAATTAGAAATCTCTGGATATCTTACAAGGTTTTAGTACATGTTCCAGTTCGAGGGTCACTTATTGCTGGTGCGGCTATCCCTTTTCTTGTTGTATTTGAGAGTTTGATACGGATGCATAATGTGTTGAGAATAAGTATGTTTTGAGTTTTTTTCCTAAACTCCGTGATTTGGGGTGATGATCTTAATTCCGCTGGGATGTTGTTCCACAGTATGGGGGCAGCATGGGAGAAAGCTTTCTTGTTCGTTGATTTTTTGGCTCTTATAAATTCTTTTGGTGTTATTAACTTATTTAATTGGTCTCGTCTTTGTAGGTTATGACTGGGTTCCTTGATGATTAGGTTATTTAATGTACAGGGTGCTGTGTTATTTAGGGCCTTGTATGTGGTTAACAGAGTTTTATACTGTATGCGGCATTGGATTGGGAGCCAGTGTAGGGACTCTAAGATAGGTGTAATATGTTGGAAGGGAACTGTTTTTATGATTGTCTTGGCTGCTGCATTTTGTGCTAGTTGTAGTCTTTTTAAGTTTTGATTTGTTACGCCTAGTAAGGTTAAGTTTGCAAAGTCAAAGTGGGGTGTTATGATAGCTTGTATTATGCGTTGGAAATCCTGTAGGTGCAGTAGGGGGCGGAGTTGCTTTAATATTTTAAGTTTGTAATAAACTTTCTTTGTTATATTTCTTATCTGTGGGTCCATACTGAGGTGTTTGTCTAGTATTACTCCTAGGTACCGTATTTCAGTTTTTATTGTGATATCATTGTTTTGCAGTGAGATCTGTGGTGGTGGGGTGAATGATGTGTTTTTGGTTACTATTAGGGCTTCCGTTTTTGCATGGTTAATGTATAAGTTATTTTCATTTAGCCAATTGTTTATTTCGCTGAGGCATGTATTGAAGCGAAAGTTTGGTGACAGTGCTTTAGATTATGTGGCTAAGTGGCATTTATTGACTGCCAGTAATTCCAGTTTGCAGTTTCCCCTTGGGGGCACGTTTCAGCATGACAAATTGCATTGGTTACAGTATGAGATGGCTTTCGAAAATGTAAGCAAATCTCATACTAGTCATGAGTGGGTTGTATATAGTTGGTGGTCTGCCAAAGCCACCGAAAAGAGTCAACAAGCTAATAATTTTGCATTTGAGAAATTTAAGGATCAAGTGTATAGGATAGAGGAACAAATATGTGTCTTGACTAAACAGACAGAAGCTGACAGTAAGTCTAATAGTAACAATGAAAATGTAAATAATTGTGACCCTTGTAATGTAGCTTCAGCTCCACCGGCTTATGAGGAGGAGTTTACTGCATTAGCTGTTTCACTTTCTAGGAATGGTGCTCCGGTATCAGCGTCCAGTCAGGATCAGGAGGTGTCACTGATCCGAGTGGATGATTTGCCTAGTGTCTCTACCCCTGTTAAATCTGATACTGTTACCCTTGTAGATCCTGTAGTTATCCCTCGTATCGCTAGAAATCAGCAGTTAAATAAGGACATTTTAGAACTAGAACAGTTAATAGGAGTAGAAGCTAGTCAGCTTGAGGTTTTAACTATTAGAGAGCAGCTGACACAATATCGTGC
Organism: Ichthyophis bannanicus; assembly: GCA_033557465.1. NCBI lineage: Eukaryota > Metazoa > Chordata > Amphibia > Gymnophiona > Ichthyophiidae > Ichthyophis > Ichthyophis bannanicus. The sequence goes on along the minus strand of CM066032.1, from coordinate 911,638,613 downwards.
CCATTTAAGAGATAAAGCCCGTACATTAACTGAAGTCATTACAGCTGCACTTGAAGCACTTGACTTGCAGGTAAAGCAGCACACGGTCGAGCTGTTACCATACAGCCAGAATAAGAAACTCGTAGCAGAGGCTATAGCTGCTGTTGCCAAGGGAATTGGGCATTGGACCAGAGCTCCATTGATTTCTAATTGGCACTGCTTGCAGCGTTTGACCTTAGAATTGAGTGAATTTTTAACTCTGAATAGAAAGGAAAGGGAACGAAGCAAGAATATAGATCTGCTTGCTCCGTTCAGAGCCTTTCTTAGGGGGGGTGGTGGTTTAGTTACTTTAGCATCGCATTGGTCCCCAGCTGAAGTTTTTAATTTGGCTAGATCTTGCCCTGACTCCAGAGAAAAACCGGGGCAGTTTGTAGATTACTGGCATCAGTTAATAACTACTTATGATCCTTCTTGGGTAGATTTGCAAAATTTATTGAAAGCAGTTTTCCTGAACCCTATAGAATTAAGAGCAGTCACCCATCCTCAACTGCCAGATAATGCAGCATGGGTATGGCCCTATGCAGATCCTGTTATTAATGCTTCTGATGATACTCAAATGACTGCTTTCCGAGAAGATCAGAATAATTTGTTAAAAGCTATTGAAAAGAAATGTACTCCTGTAAAAGATTTGTCCAAGCTTTTAGATCTGAAGCAGTATGGGGATGAAACTGTTGCCCAGTTCCATATGAGGTTTTGCCTGGCATTCTGAGATTTTTCTCCTCAGAATGGTGAGATGGAGGGATTTGCCTCAATTTTTGTGAATGGACTGCAACCAGAAATAAAAACCATACTGGAAAATGCTTTGCTTGGATGGTCTACAAGGTCTGCAAAGGAGATCTTGGAAGCTGCTTTGCATGCAGAGAAGTGGATCCAGAAGCAGAAGGATGCTGATAAAGGTAAACTTGACCGCCAACATCAAAAACATTTAAATTTTCAAGCAGCAAGTTATGAATCCAATTTTAGGGGACGGGGCAGAGCAAGAGGTGGCAGGGGTATTGTACCCTCTAGAGGTAGAGGTCATAGCAACATGATGGGGCAACAAGGAGATCATGTCTGTTATGGATGTGGAAAAATGGGACATATGATAAGAGATTGTACTATGCAAAGGAGCAACCTTCCCCAATCTGGGGTACATCAGAAGGCACCTGTAGGAGCCAGTTATTCACCTGCGCCATACCCTGTTCTTACCCCTAACCAGCCTTCTGTCATGACTCAATATTATGCAGAAACTGATGTGGACTTTAGTGAGGACTGACTAGGCTTGGTTGTGTGTCCTAACACACAGGGGGAAATACGCGCTACTATTCTGGGGTATGAATTGCTTTTCCTGTTAGATACAGGTGCCTCCACATCTGCCATAGCACTATCTCAGTTACCTCCCTCTCTGTTTGAGACACTGCCTGCTGCTCCTAAAGTCCCTTGTGAAGGAATTGAAGGGAAAACTATAATGCACAGAAAATTGTCTGATGTGCCACTTTTAGTAGAAGGGAAATTGTATCATACAGATTTCCTGGTTGGCCCTACTTTGCCTGTCAACTTGCTTGGCAGAGATTTTCTATCCAGAAACAAGACTGTTATAAGCTGGGAAACCGGCACTTTGACTTGTACTTTGTGTCCCTTGCAAGTACAACAGCCTACAGCTGTGACATCGGCTGTCGTGACCGCTCCACCATTGGACACTCTTCCTTCCTCCTTATGGGTGGTGCCTGGTAACGATATTGGACATCTTAACATTCCTCCAGTCAAGATTGAAGTATGACCGGGAGCTCCACTACCATATGTGCATCAGTACCCATTGCCTGCAGCCTCAGTGGCTGGAATACGGCCAGTGATTGAAAACCTGTTGTCTCAAGGTGTGTTGGTACACACTTCTTCTCCTTGCAATACTCCTATTCTACCTGTGCTGAAGGCTGATGGTAATCCTACAGATTTGTGCAAGATTTGAGAGCAATTAATCGTATTGTTCTACGAATTTTTCCTCTTGTACCCAATCCTCATGATATTTGGACTCGCATACCATGTGACTCCACCCACTTCTCTGTCATAGACTTAAGCTCCACCTACTACTCCATACCGGTGGGGGAGGAGTCGAGATATTTACTGGCATTTACGTATGAAGGGCGCCAGTATACCTGGACTACACTTTCTCAAGGGTACACCGAGAGTCCTGCTTACTTTTCGCAGGCCCTTAAAGCTGCTTTGCATGACTTGGCGTTGGACAAATCTGTACTAATACAGTATGTAGACGATTTGCTTATTTGCTCTCCTTGTTATGATACTTGCGTTACTGATACTGTGTTAACTCCTGCACACATTTCTCATTTGGGTTTGAAAGTTAACCAGTCTACGTTACAATTTTCTTTAACACAAGTAATATTTCTTGGGGTGTGTCTTTCCTCTGGAGATTCTACAGCAAATTGTGTTTCCTGCAAAACTTTAATCCTTTCTGATTCGATGCCCTCTCTAACATAGAGTGAAACCCCTCCACCAATTATATCAGCTCTATCATTACGATATAGTTTGTACCCAGGTATCACAGTGTCCCACTGGTTGTCCTCCTTCCACCATGTCTCTGATATTCCAATCATATCTAACCTCTCGTTTAGTGCTATATATTCTAACTCTCCCATTTTATTTTTTAGACTTCTAGCATTTGCATACAAGCATTTTAGAGACTGTATTTTATTCATATTAATTTGGCAATTGGTAGACATGGGTAATCCACGCATTGAGACTCCGGAGCTCTGCCTGCCTTTTGGGTCCTGCGCATGGAACGGGAAGCACTTCGGAGAACGCTACCCTGTAAGTTCTGGATTTCAACTTCCTACCTAAAAGGCTAAATTTAGCCTCCAGAACCTCCCTACCACATTTTCCTATGTCATTGGTACCGACATGTACCAAGACAGCAGACTCCTCCCCAGCACTATCTAAGACCTTATCTAGGTGGCGCGTGAGGTCTGCTACCTTCGCACCAGGCAGGCATATTACCAGGCGATCCTCACGTCCACCAGCCACCCAGCTATCTACATGCCTAATGATCGAATAACCAACTATAACGGCTGTCCTAAACCTTCCCTCATGGGCACATGGCCCTGGAGAAACTTCCTCGGTGCGAGAGGGTTTTACATCACCTGAAGGACAGGTCCTAGTTACAGGATCACTTCCTGCCACACCAGGGTGATGCTCTCCTGTCACGTGACCTCTCTCCTCCATGGCAACAGGGATGCTGCCAGACTGGAGGTGGGACTTCAGGACTATATCCCTGTAGGTGTCGTCTATGTACCTCTCTGTCTGTCTTATGTTTTCCAAGTCTGCTACTCTAGCCTCTTGAGAACGGACTCGTTCCCTGAGAGCAAAGAGCTCCTTGCACCTAGTGCACATTTAAGACCTCTCACCAACTGGGAGAAAATCATACATGTGACACTCAATAAAAAAGACTGGAAAGCCCCCATCTCACTGCTGGATTGCTGTCTGCATCTTAGTTTTAAGTTTGTGTTTAGATCTTTAAGTTCTTTACTTACTAAGGGTTGCTATGGATATTTATACCAATAAAACTGTACCTAATACGTTTAATATACCTTGTTCACCTGAAGCTTAATTAATCTCAGGTCCTTAGTGTATGACTGATTTGTGTAACGAGCTTCACCTGAGAGAACCTCCCGTCTTTTAAGATGTGTAAGTACCTATAAAGCTACAAAAGCTGGAATGCCTCTTACCCGCCCAGAGCTTTTTTCGCATGTAAAACCCCTTATCGCTGCCGTTAATGTCTGCTAACGCCCTTTAGTAAACATACTCCTAAGTAATTTTAGTGCATTTATAAATCAAAATAACAGAAAAGACAGAAAAGTGGACATTTTATAGATTTTTCACATGAAAAAACCTCTTTAAAATTACCCCCGAGGTCACATGTATAAAAGTATGCATAGTGCCAAGAAAGTACATACGAGCGGGGGCTGATAAGTTTTGTTTTGCAGAGAGATCATTCAGACCTCCGAAACTGAAGTGTGCCTGTAGCTTTCTGTTTCGTTACAAGGCCAGGGACTTAGCAGCCCCCCTCCTACTTATACATGACTTGCATGTAGGAGTGTTCTAGAGCGGAGTTCAGCAAAAGCAAGGGTGGAATCACAATTTACACATGTTTGTAAAATATGCATGTGCCTACGTATGCTACATGTGAATATTTAAACCTGTTTCTGAGCAGATGCAAATGTGCACAGCTTCAGTGTAGGCAGGAATTCTGCCATTGCATTTTATGCCCTAGTATTTTAGAAAGGCACAAAGGTGCCTACTTATTCTTTACAAACAGGTGGGCTATGACAGAATCATCCTCTTATTGAGGACCTATTATTATGAGGAAAAGAAGCATGATAAAATAGTGCCTCTATTTATAAGATGGTCCTTTAAAATGTGAAATTTATAGGAGTGGATATATTCTGGCTAGGAGATTACAAGATTATTAGATCAGTTATTTGTGTATAAGATGATTTATTTTTATAAAAAGACAGCAAAAGTGCCCATATGCTTTTCTAATATAGGCTCGTACAATGAAGCCCAGTAGCACATAAATGTTCTTGTACAAATTTATACCTGCTCTGAAGAATGTATGTGTGCACTCCTTGCATACTTTATAAACTACACAGGTATATGGCAACTCTGCCCGATTCCACCTAAACTATGGCCATAGGAATGTCTATGCATGGTGCACATATAAGTAAATACCATCTTGTTGCTGTGCATATTTATGCACATGTATTCAACTGTGTATTATCTGGATGGTGCAGTTCTTACAGACCACCCCAGCACCATCCAGACAATGCCGGGTCAGAATGTGGTCATTCCAGCTAACTCTACGAATAGCAATATTCAGCAGCTATCTATATAGCAGTGGTTTAAGGTAGGGCAGCAAAAAGGCTCTACTAACTTAAACCGCACAGCTACACGGACAGCGACGTTGAATATACATGGATGATTTAAATGCCACAGCTGGCATTTTGAAAACATGCCAACCGCAGCACTTGAATATTAACCCATTAGTTTCTAAGTTAATAGAGTGTAGAAAAACACCACGTACTATGAAACTCTCAGAATGAAGAATTAAGTAGGCTCTGGCTCAGTGCTTACCATTTGGATGGAATGGAATGGTGTTGAAAAGAACACAGGGAGGGACACTGTTGTATTTATCCGTATATTTTAGGGACAGCTGAAAAACTGCTCCTGTCATATAAAAATAAAGATTGCACCATAAACAAAACACTGCATAAAACACTTGACAGAACTGCAAAACTGAGTGGTTCTGAAAGGTGCTCTGAAATCATTCGTTATCTGTGTGGAGAGATTCTGGAAGCTGACTGTGCAGAGACTGCCTCTGTTTTATTGTGTGGACTCAAATGTGATATAAACAACTGACAGCTTATGCTCGGGCCTCTCTTACAAGAAGCTTTCATGTAAAGCTGATAAACACATCCCTATCTGATAGAATTAAATAGTGCAATCAAGTTCTAAAGACATAAACTATTTTAAAAGGACAGATACCTTAAACTCAGTACACACTGTAACTGAATATAACCTACCTTCAACTTCTGAGAAAGACGTGAGCTAAATCCAAAAGAAAATCCAATTTATAGGTACCATCTGAATAAGTCCCACAAGGAGCAGTAATATATATGATAAATGAAAAACCTTTACATTTATCACAGCATGGAATGTGGATACATTTGGGAACCTGACAGGCACTTGAGACTTGGAATGGCCACAGTTGGAAACAGGAGCTTGATGGACCCTTGGTCTGACCTGGTAAGGCATATCTTATGTTTTTATGCCATATTGCCCTGGAAGCACTGATGTTTCAAATGTGCATCAGTGAGTGTAATATTCCCAGTAAGATAACTGGCATTATGGGGAGCTGTCCAGCTAGTCGGAGTATGTTCAGAATGTTTTAAAATGGAAGTAAAATTTTGCACATTTTTTTTAGATTTGATTTTTTACAATGTATGCTGATAGATGGTATAAGTATTGGGGAAATACTTACGACATAATCAAAGCTTATTAAGTGCACTGTTCTAGTGCTTTGTCTTTTTGAATCAGAAAAATAAATAAGTGGAGAAAGCATGTGGAGCATGCCTTTTAGAGTTCTCTCCTAACCCTAGGAGGTATGTGTGTGTTTCTGAAATGGAGGGGTTTAATGGTTTGAATGGAGCAGTACCCAATCATTCCACTGGTTTAAAAGAATAATAAAATGAAATTAAGTAGTTTATAGTTATAGAGCCTGATACTGAAAGGCATTTACACAGTCTACTGACATGTAAACCATGTAAATGCCGCTGAATGGGATATTCAGCGGCACTAACATGGTTAAGTGCTGCTGAATATTCCCAACTAACGCCACTATACGCCCTTGGCAGCAACAGTCGCTAACTGGGTAGCAGCGATATTGCACACTACCCGGTTGGCGACCTGCCGGTAAAACTAGGTCCTGCAAAAACTAGCCTAGTTTTACCCGCGGGAGCTAACCGGGTAGTGGTGCAATATCGCTGCTACCCGGTTAGCTTCTGCGGCGTTGGAAGCTGTGCAGTGACCCTGGATGTTCAATGCCAGGGCCGCATATGACTGCAGCATTGGATATCCAGGGTTAGAGGTCGGCAGCGACGGCTATGTGCTATAGCAGCGCATAGCCATCCCAATTCAATATTGGGCCCATAGTTTATAATTCAATGTGTACTTTATATTCTGTCTCTTTTTAATATATCAACCATTAGATGTCACTGTAACCAGATTTCAAAGAATGGATTTTACAGTTCAACCACAGCATGCCACTGTACCATAGCAACAGATATTGCCAAGCTTCTCTAGCCATACACATAGCAACCAGCAGCAAAATACACAGTTCAGTTACTAGGTGTTAACCTACACAGCAACCATTATGAAAGTCATGAGATTTCAAGGTAGAATTTACAACAAAATAAAATATACATCTGAATCACTAAGAGCTAGCCCAGCAAGGATAGGGGTGTAGCAGTAGCGGGCGGATGGACCATGGAGAAAGCATGATCACGTCTTGTGAAAATCTTTCCAATTTTTCTGTATGTGTATCTACGTGTGCATTTCTTTTGTGTATGTGTGTTTACATGTGTGTCTGTGCTTTGTGTGTGTTTTATATGTGTGTTTCTGTAACTATATTTGTCTGTGGGTGTTTCTGTGTCTGTGTAGGAATGTATGTTGGCTCTCTATGTCTCTGACTAAGAGACTAGAAAACAGGAGAGATGCAGTTGGAATGTTTTAGTGAATCAGCGTTTCTATGCTGCAGAAGTGGGAACTGCCTCTCCCACACAAATGCATTGGGTTATTTCTTGAGGGACTTCATTTCTCTGGAATATCTAGTCTGAGATGGCCCATTTTCAGATTCTGTGTCCTTTCACCAGTTTTTCCCCCACGTTAAATTTGGTCCCATTTTGTTAAATTTTCAGAGTTATTTTGTTTCCACATTTATGTATAATTTCTTCCCAACATTCTGTTAGGTTGGAACGAATAACAAGAGTAAGTCATGACTTATGGCATATTTTTTAACGCTTCTGCATGTACATGCATATGTGTGTGTGCACGTTTGAGCTCCTATGGATATTTTTGTTTCCTATGTTTGCATGTGCTTTTGTGTGTCCGTGTGTGGCAGGTGCAGGCCTGTGACCCACGGTGTCTGACATAGGCAGGCCAGCATGGCTAGCTTGACCTGTAAATGAGGCCTGTGGAGAGGCATATAGGATTGCACATCCCCCAACATGCTGCTATTGTAAGAAAGAACTCAGTAGAAATATTGAATTAGCTTAGATAAGCAGAATTGCAGAATTAAGAAATGGAAAAATACAGAAAAGATGTGTTTTAAAGTTACTGATAAGAAAGAGTACATTTGCAGAGAAATATTGAGGAGTGCTGACAGATGAGTTACAGAACCTTGCTCTTCTGCACGCACAAATGGTCCCATAGCCTTGAAAGTGTGAAAGTAACAAGTTGATGAACTGACCATTGTAATTGGGACTAGAAGGGGGGCAGGCAGGTGTCATGCCTACAGAAGCCCACAGAAGGAACATAATTGGAGAAACTTATCAGTACCGGGACCAATAGAGGGGCTACGGGAGGTACGGGAGGTTACCGGGACCAATGAAATGTTTTTCTATACCTAGAATGGAACAGAAGTCTATAAAAGTTGTTGTAATGCTTGAAAACTTTGCTCAGCCATTTTGAAATTGCCTTGCTTGAGACTTGTGCACAAATAAATGATTTGGACCTTCTGAACAGACTCCTGGTATCATTGGTTTGTCTGCGCTTTGCTGCTACATATTCCTTGGTGCGTTGGCCGGGAAGTTGTGGAATCAAAGTGTATATAGGGCAATATACCACGACTTTCCGCCTCTATAGGCTTGGTCCTGCCGGGATCGCGCCCTTCCGACGAGGGCCGCTCCCTGGCGCCGCCGGTCCCTTGTATCGGAGGGAGCTGGTCGGACCTCGGCGGGTGACGAGCCCGGCTGGAGTCAACGCCTCGAACCCGAGTGAGGGGAGTCCGAGGTCCAACTCATGCGCCTGCTTGGGAAGTTTGAGGACCGGATCCGGTGAGTATAGTTTTGATTTTGGGTCTAGACAGAAATAGAAAGAGCAGTACTGCCATTGGAACTTGGAACTTGGAATTTGTAATCTCGAGATATTGGGAATTGGTAAGAGAGCTTGATCAACTCTCAAGGAAGAGCCGAGTAGCCTGGCATGGGAATTCGCTAGGTGAAACCCTCATCCTTTTTGTAATTGTACTTGGAAAAGACTAGTCAGAACAGATAGAAACGAATGCATTCTGGGAATACGTTGCTAGCATGAGTGTGTGAACGAAGTATGAATGAGAGGTCTGGCAGCACGGACCATGTGAAAGCTGACCCCTGATTAGCGCATTTCCTGACCGGGCGACCGCGTTCAGGTCGCGAAAAGGGGGAAGCGATTGTCGTCTTGTCTTGTTATTTGTATTCCCTGTATGTTTCCAGGGCCGTGAGGACCCCTTACCCACGGTCCGCCCACCTTTTCCCTTCTGTCTGTTGTTGCGCGCACACATCGAAATGGGAGGGGCGGAGTCTACTAGGAACACTCCATTAGAATGTATGATCGCACATTTTAAAGAGGGATATTCAGGAGATTATGGTATTAAAATGACAGCAGCCCGTTTGCAGATTTTGTGTACTAGGGAGTGGCCCGATCTAGACCCCATCTGGCCCCGAGAGGGAACGTTCACCGTAGAGATTATCCAGTCAATACATCGTAGAGTGCGGGTAGCGCACCCCGATCAGTACCCCTATATAGATTCCTGGTTAAGTATTTGTGAAGATCCGCCCTCCTGGGCGCAGCGCTGTTATGAGGAACAGTGCAGAATAATGTTAGCTAAAACAGATTCTAGACAGAGAAAGGAACAGCCTAGAATGAAAGAGCAGGATAAGAAAGCCAAGAAGAAACCCATCTTGGCAGATCCCGATTCCCCAGAAGTAGTCCTCAGGCAGCCCCGAACCCCAGGTCCAGTAAGAATAGCCCGGCGGCGTCCTGCCCCAGCACCCCAGAGACCGCCGGAGCCGAGGCGGGACCCAATCCCTGACCTCCCTCCTCCTGGAGAAGAGGAAGAGAGAGAATTAGCGGGAAGAGAAGAGGAGGATGTAAAAAGTGAGCCAGAAGCGGAATTAGAAGAAGAAGAAAGAGAGGATCCCCCAGAAGAGGAAGAAGAGGAAAGTGTACAAATAATTGAGGAAGCTAGCGCCAGCACTAGCAAGCCAGTGAAAGAGAAACCCAAAGCGAAACCAGTTGAGAAAAAGAAAGCGACTCCTGCAAAGACAACGACAATAGCCCTTAGATCCCAGACCCAAATGACGCCTAGGACAGCCAAACTGTTTCCCTTAAGGCAAGTCCCGGGGGTGCCCGTAAAGAATGATAATGATGAAGTGGTAGCGGGACCCCTAACTTATGTGTATATCCCATTCTCTACAACTGATTTATTAAATTGGAGGTCGCACTATGCCTCCTATACTAGCAAGCCCCAGGAGCTGACAGAATTAGTAACTAGTATTATGGAAACTCACCAACCCACTTGGCCAGATTGCCGTCAGCTCCTGACCACCCTATTCACTACAGAAGAACGAGCGAGAATTAGAAAAGCAGCTATCGAATGGATGGCAGAAAACCCTGCAGCTCCAGCGCAGGGGCAGAATATAATAGATCGTAGAGAAGCAGCTCAGAGAGAATTCCCAAATGAAGACCCCCAATGGGATCCAAATACAGATGAAGGATCCACCGCCCTAGCCCGTTTTCGCCAAGGCTTTTTACAAGGCCTGCGAAGAGGAGGCCAAAAAGCTATGAACCTTTCCAAGGTAGCAGGAATTATCCAAGGAATAGATGAGAGCCCAGCAGATTATTATGAAAGATTAACTGAAGCATACAGAATGTATACTCCCTATGATCCCGAGGCACCAGGAAGTTTATGCATGGTGAATTCTGCTTTTGTAAACCAGTCTCAACCAGACATTAGACGTAAATTACAGAAATTAGAAGGGTTTGCGGGCATGAATGCAACACAGTTATTGGAAGTCGCTCATAAAGTGTATGTGAATCGTGATACTGAAAGACAGAGAGAATGTGATAGAAAGATGAAGAAGAAAGCTGATTTTTTGGCTGCGGCCATAGTTGAAAAGAAAAGGGGAGGTGTCCCTAATCGAAGGAGCAGAGGAAGAGGGCGGGGTCAAGGCGGAGGCCGGACCCAGAGACTAGGCGTGAACCAATGCGCCTACTGCAAAGAGGAAGGACATTGGAGAGATACTTGCCCGCAACTCGAAGACGCCCAGCAAGATGACGAATACGATCATCAGTGGCGAGAAGAAAGACGAGGCCGTCCCCGAGGCCGAGGAGGAGCCAATCGAGAACAATTCCAGCGAGAGAGGGGAGGAGGAGCCATCCAAGCATTGGCCACACAGGCCCATGATGAGGATGACGTGGATTAGGACAGACCGGGCTCCAAGTTTGCTTTAGGTCTCCAGGAGCCTATGGTCGAAATACAAATAGGAGACCAATTTATGAACTTTATGGTTGATACTGGAGCAGAACATTCAGTAATAGACAAAAAGATAGCCCCATTCACCAAGAAAGCAGTCACCATTATAGGAGCAACTGGTGCCAAAGCCACAAAGTCTTTTCTACAAAACCGAATATGCAGTCTAGGAGGACAGCAAGTAACGCATCAATTCCTTTACATGCCCGAATGTCCAGTACCACTACTGGGACGAGATATGCTAGCCAAACTTCAAGCACAAATATCTTTCTCTGAACAAGGAGAAATGCAAATGACAGTGAATTCCCAAGCCAAACCAGCAGGAATAATGCTGCTGACAGTTCCCCGAGAAGAAGAATGGAGATACTACATTGATGATTCGATTCAAGATACCTATTTTGAACAAACTTTAAAGAACATTCATGCACCACTTGAAGTATGGGCAGAAGGCCGTCCCCCAGGCCTAGCCAAACATATAGCTCCAGTGATTGTAACCCTCAAGCCTAGTGCTACACCAGTGCACGTCAAACAGTACCCTCTCCCAAGAGCCGCAATTGAAGGCATTCATCGCCACCTACAGAGATTGCTTGAGTATGGCCTACTGAAAGTATGTCAATCCCCATGGAACACCCCACTTTTGCCAGTGAAGAAACCTGAGACAGATGATTATCGACCAGTGCAAGATTTGAGAAGAGTAAATGATGCAGTTGAAACTATACACCCAGTTGTACCCAATCCTTACACTCTACTAGGATTGATACCCGCTGAAGCTACCCACTTCACTGTACTGGATTTAAAAGATGCATTCTTTTGCATAAGATTAGCCCCTGTAAGCCAAATATTGTTTGCATTCGAATGGCAGGACCCCATCTCAGGAAGAGGGGGCCAACTCACCTGGACAAGATTACCCCAAGGATTCAAGAATTCACCTACCATCTTTAGTGCTGCACTAAACCAAGACCTTTCAAGCTATCCAGTAGCCCCGGGGAGGAGAGTACTTCTCCAGTATGTGGATGATCTGTTGATAGCTGCCGTATCAGAAAAAGAATGTATACGAGCCACCCAAGATCTCTTGCAGTTACTAAATGAAGCTGGATATAAAGTTTCCAGAGCCAAAGCACAACTATGCCAAACAGAAGTGAAATACTTGGGTTTTCGTATTACCCAAGGAAGCAGAAGATTAGGCAGAGAAAGAAAAGAAGCAGTATGTAGAATTCCAACTCCAACAACCAGAAAGCAAGTCAGAGCCTTTCTGGGAGCAGCGGGATATTGCCGAATCTGGATACCCAACTTTGCCCAAATTGCCAAACCACTGTATGAAGCCACAAAAGGAGAAGAGAAGTCACCACTGGAGTGGGGACTTGAGCAGGATACAGCCTTCCAGAAGTTAAAAGAAGAATTGATGTCATCACCAGCACTTGGATTACCAGATGTCCACAAGCCCTTCCACTTGTTTGTACATGAAGCACAGGGAAATACCTTAGGCATGTTGACTCAGAAATTAGGAAATTGGGAGCGACCTGTAGCCTACCTATCGAAACAATTGGACCCTGTGGCCAAGGGATGGCCACCCTGCTTGAGAGCAGTTGCAGCTACAGCACTATTAGTGAGTGAAGCAGACAAACTCACATTAGGACAGAACATACGAGTCACTGTGCCACATGCAGTCCTTGCCCTTATGGAACAGAAAGCAAATTATTGGCTCACCAATTCCCGAATGTTGAAGTACCAGAGCATGTTATGTGAAAACCCACAGATACAACTTGAAGTGAGCCATGCCTTGAACCCAGCTACCTTGATACCCATCAGTGAAGAACTCCCAGAACATGACTGTATCGAAGTCATGGAAACTGTGTTCTCTAGTCGACCTGACTTAACAGATGTGCCCATAGACAATCCTGACCAGATCTATTACGTTGATGGGAGCAGTCTCATCCTTGATGGACGACGCTGTGCCGGATATGCAGTCGTCACTCAACACGAAGTAGTTGAATCATCAGCCCTAGCCTCAGGTACATCAGCCCAGAAAGCCGAATTGATAGCACTCACCAGAGCATTGTTGTTAGGAGAAAAACTTGTGCTAAATGTATATACAGATTCCAAATATGCTTTCACTACCTTGCATGCCCATGGAGCTCTCTACAAAGTAAGAGGACTCATCACATCCGGAGGAAAATCAGTCAAATATGGTCCCGAGATCTTGATGTTACTTGATGCAGTCTGGGCCCCAACACGTGTAGCTGTCATGCATTGTAGAGGACATCAAGCAGGAAAAGGAGAAGTTGCTCGAGGAAATAGATTCGCAGATGCCTCAGCACGACAAGCAGCTATGACAGGACAGATTGCCCCACAAGCTATGCCAATGCAAGCAGCATTGTTTCCAGTACCCTTGAATCTATGGACCCCACGATATACCACCAAAGAATTGGATTACTATTGTGACAAAGAAAATGGAGTATTGAAAGACGGATGGATTGAGCTGCCACCAGAAGAAGGCAGTCAATCTCCGGGAAGAATAGTAATTCCTGAACTGTTAGGACCATCCTTTGTCAAAGCTTTCCACGAAGCCACCCACTATGGAAAGAGTGCTATGGAGAAAGCACTCAGACCACATTTCTACATTCCTCTGATGACAACCATATCAGCCTCAGTAGCACGACAATGTCAAATCTGTGCCAAGAATAATGCCAAGCAAGGCCTTATTACAGCACCCCGAGTTCAGTCAAGAGGTGTGACCCCCATGCACAACCTCCAAGTTGATTTCACCGAGATGCCAAAAGCTAATGGATACCATTACCTACTAGTATTAGTTTGTACTTTCTCTGGGTGGGTAGAAGCATTCCCAACCAGAACTGAGAAAGCCCGAGAAGTTACCAAAGCCTTAATGAGAGAGATTGTCCCCAGATTTGGAATTCCAGCAGTAATAGGGTCAGACAATGGACCCTCATTTGTCTCCCAAGTTACTCAGCAGTTAGCAAAAGCTTTGCAGATACAGTGGAAGCTCCACACTGCATACAGACCCCAGAGTTCAGGGAAAGTTGAGCGAATGAATCGTACATTGAAAGCCCAAATGTCTAAGCTTTGTCAGGAGACACACTTGAAATTGCCTCAAGTGCTCCCCATAGCTTTACTCAGAATACGCTCAGCCCCTGTAAAGTCAACAGGATTTTCCCCTTTTGAAGTTTTGTATGGTAAACCCCCACCAATAGTGCAGGGAGTCAAAGGAAATCTAGCCCAGATTGGTTCAGAAGTAACCAGACAAGAACTCCTAGCTCTTAGTTTTGTTCTGCAGACTCTCCATACGTGGATCCAAGACCAGTTGCCTATCAACTTGACGGAACCCTTGCATCCCTACCAGCCTGGAACTTCGGTGTGGATCAAAGATTGGAAGAAAATACCGTTGGAACCCCATTGGAAGGGACCGTACACCGTCATCCTGTCTACCCCAACTGCAGTAAAGGTAGCCGAGATCGACGCCTGGATCCACCACAGCCGAGTCAAGCCCGCCGCCGATCCTGAACCAGAGCGGTGGACAGCAGAGCAGCACCCTGATGTACCCTTGCGAGTTACTCTGAGACGGCAACCAGCAGCATAGACACTTCATCACAAGTGCTTTGCAGTAGCCAAGTCTTTCGAAGAGGATTGCTGTTTTCCATGCAGCAACAGCTTTGTTTCAACGAACCCAATTTGTGTGTGATTTGACACACTACTTTGAGACTACATTGACTAAGCCAGACTTCACAAGCCAACTGAATTGCTAAGTTGGTTAATGTGTGCTGGACATCTTGAGGATCTTCAATCAACACTCAGCAACCGTTAAATTGCTTCATTAGCAAACGGGACGAAGAATAATAGACCGTCGTGATCAAAATCAGCAAGCTGAGGATTCAGAAGAACTCCAATCAACATCAACATGTATCTTTGCTTCTGCTTTGCCTTGGTTGCCTTCTTTGGAGGTTTTGAACAGACTTATGCTCTACCTCCATGCACTGCTTGCATTACCTCTACTAGAACTGGACTGAAAGTAACTCAGACTTTGCTTTACCATTCTTACTATACCTGCAAGGGAACAGTAACTCGGTGTATCTATAACACCACTGAACTAAATGTTTGCACTCATGGCAAAATCAAAGCTTGCTATAATCCGCATCAGAATCCATCCTATTACACGTTGGAAATAAGATGGAAGGATGCAGATGGACCTATATTAGCTGCTACACCACCACTTAAGGACATTACTAAACCTGCTGTTCTGAATTTTGATGCATGTAATGCTATTAATAGAGATAGTCAGTCCACCTGTGGTACATGGGAGAAAGCGTATCGAAATGACCATAAGTATATGTGTCCAGAAGGTGCCACAAATTGGTGGAAGTGTACAGGTAAAACAGGATCAGGGTATAGTACTGCTACAGCGGCAGACTACTATTGCCCGTATTGGGAATGTGTTTTCTATGCTACCTGGAACACTGGTATAACTAATGAGAAAATAGATAAACGGATGGCTACTCTAACCAAGCCAACCACGAATGATAAATGTCAGAAAGATGCTTGTAACCCCTTACATTTGCGTGTACATAACCCCCATGCATGGAAACAAGGATATAAGTTTGGTTTACGTATTGCAGGAGGAGGAACAGATCCAGGGACCATTGTGTATGTTAGATTGAATACCCAAGCCCACAAGTCATCTAAATATCATATTCATAATACCTTTTATGAAGCTATGCATGTAAATAAGTTTGAGATCCCTCACCCTTCACAGAATTTGTTTCTAGAATTAGCCGGAGCAGTAGTATCTAGTCTTAAGATCACAGATTGTTATTTCTGTGGCGGAACCCAAATGGGAGACCAATGGCCCTGGGAAGCCCAAGAATTGAATTATTCCATGATTTACAATCAGACTGAATTACACAAGACAACCAGTGAATGGGTGTTAGCGCACTCAATCGTTGGACGTCTTTGCTATGCCAGAACTGGACCCCAGTTCACTCAAAAGGTAGGACAGCTGGTCTGTCTTAGCCAGAAATACTATAATGCCACGACCAAGAAGGTAGCATGGTGGTCAGGAATCAGACATCCTGAACCTCCTAACCCATTAGCCAGATTTCCTGAACTTGCAGGTCTATGGACTAATCTTGCCAAAGTCCAAGCCTGGCAAGCCCCACCTGGCCTATATTGGATCTGTGGAAACCGAGCATATGCGCAACTCCCACCACTATGGGGAGGAGCATGTGTCTTAGGAACCATCAGACCTTCTTTCTTCCTGTTAAACACTGAACATGGAGAACAATTAGGATACCCTGTATACACAACCCACAAACACAAAGGAGCATCTAGACAGAAAAGAGAGGCCTTACAGATAGGCAAGTGGGAGAAATGGCAAGGTGATGATTGGCCACCAGAAAGAATTATTGAGTATTATGGACCTGCCACTTGGAATGATGATGGTATGTATGGTTATCGTACCCCAATTTATATGATTAATCGTATTATTCGCTTACA
Source organism: Ichthyophis bannanicus (assembly GCA_033557465.1). Taxonomy (NCBI): domain Eukaryota; kingdom Metazoa; phylum Chordata; class Amphibia; order Gymnophiona; family Ichthyophiidae; genus Ichthyophis; species Ichthyophis bannanicus. Next base: position 911,622,013 of record CM066032.1, on the reverse strand, counting down.
AGCAGTAGTTGAAATAATAACCAACGAAACTAGTCATGCTCTTACGCTTTTAGCTAGACAAAGTACTCAGATGCGCACTGCTATATACCAGAATCGCTTAGCCCTTGATTATTTGCTAGCAGCTGAAGGAGGAGTATGTGGTAAACTGAATTTAACTAATTGCTGTTTGAAAATAGATGATAAAGGTCAAGTAGTTGAAGAAATTGCTAAAGATATGCAAAGACATGCTTATGTGCCAGTACAGACTTGGCACGCCTTGAAATTTCCTAATTGGTTTGCTAACCTTTTCTCTTGGCTGGGAGGATTTAAGACTTTCGTTATCTTAGTACTAATCCTTGTTGCTGTTGTGCTCTGCTTACCATGTTTAATCCCATGTTGTATGCGCTCCCTTCATAGTGCTATTGATAGTACAGTAGAGCGGAAGACCGCAACTAGAATAATGGCTTTATACAAAGCTAGCCCTAGTGGAACTAGTAAGAATCCTTTAATCAGGATTTGAATCCTCTGGAAAGTGATTTAATTCTCACACCTTATTAAGTAATAGGGTGAGATTAATCAAAGGGGGGAATGTGGCAGGTGCAGGCCTGTGACCCACGGTGTCTGACATAGGCAGGCCAGCATGGCTAGCTTGACCTGTAAATGAGGCCTGTGGAGAGGCATATAGGATTGCACATCCCCCAACATGCTGCTATTGTAAGAAAGAACTCAGTAGAAATATTGAATTAGCTTAGATAAGCAGAATTGCAGAATTAAGAAATGGAAAAATACAGAAAAGATGTGTTTTAAAGTTACTGATAAGAAAGAGTACATTTGCAGAGAAATATTGAGGAGTGCTGACAGATGAGTTACAGAACCTTGCTCTTCTGCACGCACAAATGGTCCCATAGCCTTGAAAGTGTGAAAGTAACAAGTTGATGAACTGACCATTGTAATTGGGACTAGAAGGGGGGCAGGCAGGTGTCATGCCTACAGAAGCCCACAGAAGGAACATAATTGGAGAAACTTATCAGTACCGGGACCAATAGAGGGGCTACGGGAGGTACGGGAGGTTACCGGGACCAATGAAATGTTTTTCTATACCTAGAATGGAACAGAAGTCTATAAAAGTTGTTGTAATGCTTGAAAACTTTGCTCAGCCATTTTGAAATTGCCTTGCTTGAGACTTGTGCACAAATAAATGATTTGGACCTTCTGAACAGACTCCTGGTATCATTGGTTTGTCTGCGCTTTGCTGCTACACGTGTGTTTCCTAAAGCGTCTCCACTGCAAGCAAGGTAACACTGTGGAGGTCATTCACAAACGCAGAAGCCAGGGCCGGCTGTGGGGAGGGGGATCCCCACTGCCCGACTCAGGCCACGGCAGGCCAGCCATGGGTTGGGCGGCAAGGAAATGGGAGGGCCAGAGCCACAGATGTTAGGGGTTCCTGCAGGGAGGACATCCTCATAAGCAGAAAGGGCACACCAGGTCATCCTTGGGCCCGATTCTGGCTACCACGGAAACATTTTGTTCCCGTGGAACAGAATCTGGTCCACACTTCCCCATCTCCTCTACCCTGCTGCCTTTACCCTAAAATATATATATTAAGATCCTTAAGTCTGTCTTATATGCTTTATAATGAAGACCACTAACCATTTTTGTAGACATCCTCTGCACTGACCCCAACCTGTTTATATCCTTTTCAAGGTGTGGTCTCCAGAATTTCACTCAAAACGCAAAATGAGGTCGCACCAAAGACTTATACAGAGGCACTTGCACCTCCTTTCTTCTGCTGGCCATACCTCTCCCTATGCACCCAAGCATCCTTCTAGCTTTTGCCATTGCCTTTTCTACCTTTTTAGCTACTTTAAGGGGTATGTTTACTAAACCGTCTTAACGTGCGCCCGGCGAAGTTATCGGGCGATAAGGTACCTTATCGTGTGATAATGGCACTTCACCAGGCGATAAAGTACCTTATCGCGCGATAACGCGCGCAGCGGAGCAAACGAGCGCTGAAGGCGGGGAAAGGCTCCCGGAGAGCGGAGGAAGACTCTCCAGGGGTGGAGGAAGGCTCCCCAGGGGCGGAGAGAAGGGGTCAATGGGTGGAGAGTGGGAGGGGAGAGGCTCTCTGCACACTAATGCTGTGAAATCCGAGGCTGAAAACTAACGCCAGTGAAACCCTCGCGTTAGAGCTGATATAAAGGGAAAAGAAACCATTTCCGTCAACAATGTACATCAAAACCAGGGAAACCTACAAAAAGTGATAAGTGTGATACATGTGCATGGAACAAAAGGGCAATTAAACATTGAAAATGACTGGAACGAAATGGAAAAAAAACATAAACAAGCTGGCCAATAGTGATAGTAATGGGAAACAGCAACAAACACCACCGTAAAAGCTCAAAGAAAAAGATATTAACGTTGGAAAGGTCCATGCCCCGTCCCCATACAAGGTGAATAATCCCACAGTGAAATAGCGCTGAACAGGGCTTTCCCTTGCTACTGGACAGGTTTCCTATGGCATACACATCGTCTGCAGCAGCAGGGTGGGCATGTTGGAACGGGCAACTGGACAAATGCTGGAAAAGGGGATACAGAGGGCCGCAGGCGGCATATGCTGTGGTGCAGCTGGACCACAGTGCGGACTAGGGTGATGCCAAGGTAGCCCATAGGAAGGCTGAAACAGTAGAGCAGCCAGACAGCAACTGATGTGGGCCCAACATGGGCACGAGTGTGCCCCCAACAGTGTCACAGGGGATAGTACCCAGCAGGTACCCCCAAGGGCACAGAACATTGGCAGGAGGTGCTGGGGGGAAGTGTGGACAGCTATGCAGGCACGCCTACCCCAGAACCTGCACCATAGGCATCTGCCTACTAGCACACTGGCTGGCCTGAGACTGTGCACAACCAGCACCACCAGCAGGAGGGCATGTCAGCATGGCGGCGGAGGGGTACTGGTGGTGGAGGGGGCAGTGGCTGATTCCCACAGCAGACCGCGACCTAGTCCTGTTCAGGTGGGTGCCATGCACTGCAGCAGACAGGCTCTGTCTGACAAACAGTCATGGTATCTCCAGGGAATGCATTGTCTCTGTGGGCACAGTGTGGTGCAGAACACACAGACAGTGTGTTCAAGAGCAGAAGGTTACAAGTTCAAGTCCCAGCTGTGGCTCCTGACATCCCAGTCCCCATATATTACCCACCACTAAACCACAGTAGTAAAGACCAAACCTTTATTGCAAAAAACATAAACATGCCTCAAATGCCTATATTTTACCCTACAGAGCACAGGCACCATAAACATGCGCATTACCTACAGCAGAGTCTCCCAAATGCAGTCCTCGAGGGCCACAAATCATTCAGGTTCCATGCTGTCCCTAATAAAGATGCCTGTGCTGCATTTCCATGCGCCGCCCCCATTGTATGCAGATGTATCTCGTGCATATTCATTAGGGACAGCATGAAAACCCAGTGTTTGGCCCACCAGGACTGGAGTTGGGAACCTCTGCCCGAGAGCAGCGGCCAACAGGGGCAGAAACACCTGCACCCACAGGCTCCATTATCCAAAGCCTCAAGGAACATAAGAACATAAGAATATAAGATATGTCATACTGGGTCAGACCAAGGTCCATCAAGCCCAGTATCCTGTTTCCAACAGTGGCCAATCTAGGTCATATGTACCTAGCAGTTCCCCAAAAGATATAGGTTCCACAATGCTTGTACTGGGTCAAGCATTGATATCCTGGGTCCCTTCTTAATAATGGTTTATGGACTTTTCTTCCAGGAACTTGTCCAAACCTTTTTTAAACTCAGCTACACTAACAGCCTTTACTACATCCTCCGGTAACAAATTCCAGAGTTTGATTACACGTTGAGTGAAAAAATATTTTCTTTTATTAGTCTTAAATAGTTTACCCTGTGGCTTCATTGCATGTCCCCGAGTCTTTCTATATTCTGATAACGTAAACAATCGATTTACGTTTACCCATTCCACTCCGTTCATTAATTTATAGACTTCTATCATATCTCCCCTCAGCTGTCTCTTCTCCAGGTTAAAGAGCCCTAACCTTTTTAGCCTTTCTTCATAGGAGTATCCTTCCATCCCCTTTACCATTTTGGTGGCTCTTCTCTGAACCTTTTCTAATAACGCCATATCCTTTTTAAGATACGGCGACCAGAATTGCACACAATATTCAAGGTGCGGTCTCACCATGGAACGATATAGAGGCATTATAATATCTTTTGTTTTATTTCCCATTCCTTTCCTTACGATACCTAGCATTCTATTTGCTTTCTTGGCCGCCGCTGCACACTGGGCCGAGGATTTTAACATGTTATCCACAATGACGCCTAAATCTTTTTCCTGGGTGGTGGTTTCTAAAGTGGAACCTTGCATCGTGTAACTATAGTTTGGGTTGTTCTTCCCTAGGTGCATTACTTTGCACTTGTCCACATTAAATTTCATCTGCCATTTTGATGCCCAGTCTTCCAATTTATCAAGATCCTCTTGCAATTTTCCACAATCCTCATGGGTTTTAACAACTTTAAATAGTTTTGTGTCATCTGCAAATTTGATAACCTCACTCGTTATTCCACTTTCCAGGTCATTTATGAATATATCAAAAAGCAGCAGACCCAGCACAGATCCCTGGGGTACACCACTATTCACCTTTCTCCATTGGAAAAATTTGCCATTTAGCCCAACCCTCTGCTTTCTATCTTTTAACCAGTTCCTGATCCACAGTAGTACGCTGTCTCCTATCCCATGATTCTTTAGTTTTGCCAAGAGTCTCTGATGAGGGACCTTGTCAAAGGCTTTCTGAAAGTCCAGATACACTATATCAACCGACTCATCTTTGCCCACCTGTTTATTCACACCTTCAAAAAAACATAACAGATTAGTAAGACAAGATCTTCCTTGCCTAAGCCATGTTGGCTGTCTCCCTTTAGGCCATGACCATCTACATGCTGAGTAATTTTATTCTTTATGATGGTTTCTACCATTTTTCCCAGTACTGACGTCAGGCTCACTGGTCTGTAGTTTCCCGGATCACCCCGGAACCCTTTTTAAAAATTGGTGTTACATTGGCGATCCTCCAATCTTTAGGTATTAGAGATGATTTTAATGATAGTTCACAGATTACTAATAGCAGGTCTGCAATCTCATATTTCAGTTCTTTCAACACCCTTGGATGTATACCATCCGGCCCAGGTGATTTGCTACTCTTCAGTTTATCTAATAGTTGTAATACATCTTCCCGATGTATCGATATTTCCTTCAATTCTTCCGCACCTTTAAATACCACTTCAGTCATGGGTAACATCCCTATATTTTCCTCAGTAAAGACCGAAGCAAAGAATTCATTCAGTCTCTCCCCTATCGCCTTGTCGCCTCTTAGTGCCCCTTTAACTCCTCTATCATCTAATGGACCAACTGACTCTCTCACAGGTTTTTTGCTGAGAATGTACTTGAAAAAATATTTTTTTCGCGTTTTTGCTTCCGCAGCAAGCTTCTTCTCAAATTCTCCCTTTGCCTGCTTTATCAATGCCTTGCATTTGACTTGCCAGTGCTTGTGCTGTTTCCAGGTTTCGTCGTTTGGCTTTTTTTTCCATTTCCTGAAAGATGCTTTTTTGGCAACAACAGCCTCTCTGACCTCACCTTTAAACCATGCTGGCAGTTTTTTGGACTTCCTTCCACTTTTCTTAAAGCGTGGAATAAAGCTGGCTTGGGCTTCCAAGATAGTATTTTTCAACAACACCCAAGCTTGATATAAGTCTTTAACCTTTGCCAACTGCTCCTTTTAGTTTTTTCTTAACTGTTTTCCTCATTTTATCATAGTCTCGCTTTCGAAAGTTAAAAGGTAGTACTGTGGATTTCCTTACTATCCCTCCTCCACTAATTAAATCAAAGGTGATCATGCTATGATCACTATTGCCAAGTGGTCCCAACACCCTTATCTCTTGCACTACATCTGGTGTTCCACTAAGGACTAGGTCTAATATTGCTTCCCCTCTGGTCGGTTCATGAACCAGCTGCTCCAAGAAGCAGTCATTTGTTTCATCTAGGAATTTTATCTCTCTAAACTGTCCTGCCGTGACACTGACCCAGTTGATACCGGGGTAATTGAAATCACCCATTATTATTACTGCGCTGTAACTTTTGTCAGCTTCCTTGATTTCTTTGAGCATTTCATCATCCATTTGTTCATTCTGGCTAGGCGGTCGATAGTGCACCCCCACTGCCATCGCTTTCCCCTTTTTACATGGAATTTCAATCCATAGAGATTCTACAGCAAATTTTGTTTCCTGCAAAACTTTAATCCTTTCTGACTCAATGCCCTCTCTAACATAGAGCGCAACCCCTCCACCAATTTGATCAGCTCTATCATTACGATATAGTTTGTACCCAGGTATCACAGTGTCCCACTGGTTGTCTTCCTTCCTCCATGTCTCTGATATTCCAATCATATCTAACCTCTCGTTTTAGTGCTATATATTCTAACTCTCCCATCTTGTTTTTTAGACTTCTAGCATTTGCATACAAGCATTTTAGAGACTGTATTTTATTCATATTAATTTGGCTGTTGGTAGACATGGGTAATTTGGGATCTTTAAGCTCTGTCTGCTGCATACTTGAGGGCATTTGGGTTACTTTACTCTTTTTTGGAACCTCTCTGCTTTTGGTAGTATCCTTCAAGAATACATTCTTCCGAACCATCCGCTCTTGGGCGACTGTCGGCTTTCCCCTATTATCTAGTTTAAAAGCTGCTCTATCTCCTTTTTAAAGATTAATTTTTATTTATTTATTTAACAGTCGCTTATATACCGCTACCTTCCACAGATCAGGTGCGGTTTACATAAAACAGGTAAAGAAACAGTGTAACATATCTGTTTTTACATTAAACATCGTTTGAATTATGTACATCTTAACTTTATTTATTTATTTATTTATTTATTTAACATTTCTTATATACCGCCTTTCATGATATCAAGGCGGTTTACATTGAACAAACTGAAATTACATTGAACAGGGCATTATAACTTGGAGATAACTATTTTTCAGGGAACATGGGCAATGGAGGGTTAAGTGGCTTGCCCAAGACCACAAGGAGCACCTGTGGGACTAGAAACCCCAGTCCTTCCGGCCCAAGGTTGCTGCCCTCTAGTGGGATTTGAACCCCTGACCTTCCGGTCTGAGGTACTTTGCCCTGACCACTAGGCCACTCCTCCACTCCTCCACTTTAACAATTAAACTTTAGAGAACTATGTACAATCAATGGATGTTGAAATTAAACAAGGAAGGTAGCTATTTACAAGCATCATAAACTGTGTAAAATGGTCCTGTTTTCATGGGTCATTATGGTATTAAGCTCAAAGTGTTATATATTATCCCTTTTCATTTTGGTATTGGGAATTCGCAAGTGGGCCACAGTGAGAGCTAAATAGGTGCGTATTTAATGTTTTACGTAGTTCTTTAAGATCAGATAAGGCTCTTATATCTTCAGGTAGGGAGTTCCAGAGTATAGGGGCTGCATGGGAAAACGCTTTTTTATTTGTTGTTTTTTTAGTCTTTGTGAACTCTTTTGGAATCCTTATTTTATTGGTGTTGCATCTTCTGTGAGCAGTTTGGGGTGTGTCTTTAGTGAGGAGTTTGTTTAGTGTGGCTGGGGCAGTATTATTTAAAGCTTTGAAGGTGGTTATTATTAATTTATAGTTTATTCTGCATTGAATTGGGAGCCAGTGTAGTTTAGCTAAATAGGGTGATATGTGCTCAAATGGGTGCACTTTCATTATGGTTCTAGCTGCAACATTTTGGGCAAGTTGGAGCCTTTTGATGTTTTGGTTAGTTGTGCCTAGTAGAGTGAGGTTGGCAAAGTTGAAGTGCGGTGTAATAATGGCTTGTATTATGCTCAGGAAGTCATGCAGGTGGACCAGTGGGCGTAATTGTTTTAGTACTTTGAGCTTAAAGTATATTTTCTATTTTATATTAATGCCAGCAGCCTGGTTCCATCCCGGTTAAGGTGAAGCCCATCCCTTCGGAAGAGCCCCTCCTTTCCCCAGAATGTTCCCCAGTTCCTAACAAATCCAAAACCCTCATCTCTGCACCATTGTCTCATCCACGCATTGAGACTCCGGAGCTCTGCCTGCCTTTTGGGTCCTGCGCGTGGAACGGGAAGCATTTTGGAGAACGCTACCCTGGAAGTTCTGGATTTCAACTTCCTACCTAAAAGCTTAAATTTAGCCTCCAGAACCTTCCTACCACATTTTCCTATGTCAATGGTACCGACATGTACCAAGACAGCAGACTCCTCCCCAGCACTATCTAAAACCTTATCTAGGTGGCGCGTGAGGTCCGCTACCTTCGCACCAGGCAGGCATGTTACCAGGCGATCCTCACATCCACCAGCCACCCAGCTATCTACATGCCTAATGATCGAATCACTAACTATAACGGTTGTCCTAACCCTTCCCTCATGGGCACATGGCCCTGGAGAAACATCCTTGGTGCAAGAGGGTTTTACATCACCTGGAGGACAGGTTCTAGTTACAGGATCGCTTCCTGCCCCACCAGGATGATGTTCTCCTGTCACGTGACCTCTCTCCTCCATGGCAACAGGGATGCTACCAGACTGGAGGTGGGACTTCAGGACTATAGCCCTGTAGGTCTTGTCTATGTACCTCTCTGTCTGTCTTATGTTTTCCAAGTCTGCTACTCTACCCTCTAGAGAACAGACTCGTTCCCTGAGAGCAAAGAGCTCCTTGCACCAAGTGCACACGTAAGACCTCTCACCAACTGGGAGAAAATCATACATGTGACACTCAATGCAAAAGACTGGAAAGCCCCCATCTCGCTGCTGAACTGCTGTCTGCATCTTAGTTTTAAGTTTGTGTTTAGATCTTTAAGTTCTTTACGTACTAAGGGTTGCTATGGATATTTATACCAATAAAACTGTACCTTAATACAGTTTAATATACCTTATTCACATGAAGCTTAATTAATCTCAGGTCCTTAGTGTATGACTGATTTGGGTAACGAGCTTCACCTGAGAGCACGTCCTGTCTTTTAAGATGTGTAAGTACCTATAAAGCTACACTTATTAAAAGAGGGCTGCTACACAGTACCCTGTCCTGTGCTGCTGAGGTAAGCTATATTCTGATTTGATTTAAATTATAGCTTTTTGCTGCTGCTAGGCTCTAACCTATTATGAAATTTAAACTACAAGCTCTCTGCTAGGTTCTAAATTGAAACAGAAAGCTCTCTTCTGTGTTTTAAATTGAAACTAAAACTACTTTGCTGATGCTAGGCCCTGAGTGACTATTAAATTTAAACTACAAGCTCTCTGCTGGGTTCTAAATTTAACCAGAAAGCTCTCTTCTGTATTTTAAATTGAAAATAAAAGTACTTTGCTGTTGCTAGGCCCTGAGTGACTATTAAACTCTGCTGGGTTCTAAATTTAACCAGAAAGCTCCCTTCTGTGTTTTAAATTGAAACTAAAAGTACTTTGCTGATGCTAGGCCCTGAGTGATTATTAAATTTAAACTACAGCTCTCTGCTGGGTATGAAATGTAACCAGAATGTTCTCTTCTGTGTTTTAAATTTAAACTTAAACTGCTGCTACTAGGCCCTGACTGATTTAACAAAAAATAGTGGGTTCACAAATTAGCTTTAATAGAAAAAATGCCTTTCAGTAAATTCCCAGAAATTTATACTCACAATTGCAGATCTCTCTTCAGAAGTAACAGTCCCCTTTTCTAGTCCTTCAAGACTGAGGATCACAGAGCTCTGGTTGAGCTATTTATTCTTGTGCTGCTGAGGTAAGCTGTGACCAACTTCCAGGGTAATTAATAGTCCTTGCTTGGATAGAAGGAGTCTTTCAAAATGGCCTTTTGAACTGCCACCTGGTGTTAACACCTATTGAAAAAGTTTTACAGGTCTCTTGCCCCTAGGTACAAGGCCTCTTTGTAAAGGTCTCTAGAAGACTTTATTTGCTGCTCAAAGCGTACTGACCCTGTTTTGCCTTTTGTGCTAAGCTATATTCTGATTTGATTTAAATTATAGCTCTTTGCTGCTGCTAGGCTCTAACCTATTATGAAATTTAAACTACAAGCTCTCTGCTGGGTTCTAAATTTAACCAGAAAACTCCCTTCTGTGTTTTAAATTGAAACTAAAAGTACTTTGCTGATGCTAGGCCCTGAGTGATTATTAAATTTAAACTACAGCTCTCTGCTGGGTATGAAATGTAACCAGAAAGATCTCTTCTGTGTTTTAAATTTAAACTTAAACTGCTGCTACTAGGCCCTGACTGATTTAACAAAAAATAGTGGGTTCACAGATTAATTAGCTTTAATAGAAAAAATGCCTTTCAGTAAATTCCCAGAAGTATATACTCACAATTGCAGATCTCTCTTCAGAAGTAACAGTCCCCTTTTCTAGTCCTATCAAGACTGAGGATCACAGAGCTCTGGTTGAGCTATTTATGCTTGTGCTGCTGAGGTAAGCTGTGACCAACTTCCTGGGTAATTAACAGTCCTTGCTTGGATAGAAGGAGTCTTTCAAAATGGCCTTTTGAACTGCCCTATTGAAAGGCACCTATTGAAAGGCACCTGGAGAGGCAGGATGTTGGGCCCTGCATGCATCTCACAATACTAGCACTTGCATACCTTAGCAATGCCACCCTAAACCTGGGGATACGGTACACATAGATCAAAAGGCTGCTATGATTACTGGCAGATAGCAATTCCTAAGTAAAGCACAAGCTGCTCATTGAGCTGTATCATACCAACCTCTCTGATGTCTGTGGAGTGTGTATCAGGTCTGCTGTCTGACAGTGTTTACCATCCCGGGGAGTGACCCCAACAGTATTGCATACCATAGCCATGCCTGCACTGTGCCCAGGACTGGTGAGTTGGCCAGGGCTGCAAAAAGCCTCTATATTTGCACAATGCTGACATAGGTGTGGGAGTGTGTGCCTGTCCATCCAATGTGTGGTGGTTGCCAACACCTTACTCAGACCACACTGCTTGCACTGTTTCCAGTGTTAGCCTGCCAATGTGCATAATGAGGAGCAAGGTACAGTGGGTATAGTCCGGACAGGGTGGCCTGGCCAGGATGAAGCAGCACAGGGCATAGGGCAAAGGCTGGAACATTGTAGTGACCGGCCACCACCTGCACGGATAGGGTGGCCACAGCATGTCCTGCTGGGAGGTCACTCTCACCCTGACTGAGCAGTGACCATGGCATGGCTAGGTGACCTCATAGTGCTATATAGTATTTTTCTCAAGTGATATATGTGGGTTCTCCTTTTGGTGGCCCAATCACTGACTTATCTGCTTGTTGGGTGTGCTCACATTCCAGTTTTGGGTGCACACATCTCCTCCAGGAACATGCACTATGGACTAGCTAGCAGACTGTCTGCAGTTAGTATGTGTATGGCTGGAGCACCTTGCAGGGTGCAGCAGATGGAGACTCAGTGTGCTCGCTGCTGGAAAATGTCAGATATTGGTGGGGGGCAGCTGACCATTTCCAGTCCTACTGTCTGTCTGCTATTGCCCTATGGATGCATACAGAACTGCATGGATTGCCCTATATGTTGTCTGCACACCCGACGGACTGAGATTGATGGTCCCCTCTACTGCCACCATAGCAGGGATGTTGAATGTGGATCTGTTGGTGGGGGATGCTGAGCTCCAGAGGGCAGGTTTGGTGGTACTACATAATCTGCCTGTGGGTCCAAACATCCCCCCTCTCTCACATAAATCATGTGGCCATGGCACCCACAAAGGATATGTGCTATTCTGGGTGCATCATAGTCCTCAAGGGCTAAACGTGACTGGGAAATACAGATGGACAAAGGTGTACTCCGAAGTGTAGCTGCAAGACCTACCTATCACACACTGGCACTAATGGGGGCCCACGGCATAGCCTCTCTCAGCTAAGCTAGGTGCTGTGGACATGGTGCTGGGTGGCCCACCTCACCCTCAGGGTGAGTACAGGACCCGCACAATGTGACGATCTGTAGCTACTCTGTGCCAGTAACACACACGGTCAGTTCTCCCTACCAGGCTGAGGTGCTGTGGGGGTGCATACCCCATCCTGTGGTTATGTGTAGACTGCTGATTTGCATGTGCAGTGCATCATGGGTATGTGTGGTTTAACCCTATCCTGGTAACCACAGCAGACAGTTTGTGTGGTGACCTGCAGTCCTACTGTAGCCAGTCAGGAGCTAGCTAGCAGCTATGGAGATGTAGCCCACTGGTGACTTCACTGCCTATGGAAGCAGAGGTCATGGGTTTGAGCCCACAGTGGGGTTATTTGAAAGGGCTGTCTGAGGCATTTTCTTTCTTAATTTAAATTAGTGCTGCCAGCAAATACACCCTCAGTGCTGTAGCCTGAAGGTGCCACGAAAGCGCTCTATAAAGCGCCCTATAAGGTGCCTTATAGGGCACCCTATAGGCAACATTATAGGGTGCCTTGGCGCACTGTGCACTTTAAAATGTGCCCTCTGGAGTGCCTTATGAAGCACCGTATGTTACGGCACTTTGAGGGTGTGTTTGCTGGCAGCACAGATTTAAATTAAAAAGGGAAATGCCTCAGACAGCACTGGGTAAATGTGAGGGGTAATGCCTCAGACAGCCTTATTCATCAGGCCCACTCAGGGATCAAACTGTGCCATCAGTCAGTGTATTAACCATTGTACTATACCTCTGTTGCTATGCTTGCAGCTCAGTGCGCCTACTTAAGATTAGTGTGCGGTGACGCGCGCTGCTCCCTTTTTTGGGCGATGATGTGCGCAGTGCACATTATTGCACGATAACGCGCGCTTGCTACGTTTAGACCAGAACGCCCACTCCTTATATGGCATTCTGCACACTATCGCCGGGCGCACGTTAAGACGGTTTAGTACACATACCCCTAAGATCATCAGATACAATCACACGCAGGTCCTACTCTTCTTTTGTGGACAGAAGTACTTCACCCCCTACACTGTATTGCTCCCTTTGGATTTTTGCAGTCCAAATGCATGACCCTGCATTTTTTAGCATTAAATCTCAGCTGCCAAATTCTAAACCATTCTTGGAGCTTAGCTAGATCTCTAATCATTTTATCTACTCCTTCCTGGGTCTACTCTATTGCAGATTTTGATATCATCTGCAAAGAGGCAAACCTTACCCGACAATCCTTCTGCAGTATCATTAGCAAAGATGTTAAAAAGAATTGACCAAGGAAAGATCCCTGCAGCACACCACTGATAACCTCCTTCTCCTCAGAGTATACCTGTACATTTACCTGTACTCTTTGTCGCCTCCCACTCAACCAATTTCTGACCCAATCAGTAACTTTAGGACCCACCCCTAGGGTGCTCAATTGGTTTATAAGTCGCCTGTGTGGAACGGCACACCCAGTCAAAGAAAACAATCAGGTTTGTCTGACAAGACCTACATCTGGTGAGTCCATGCTGCCTCCAATCCTGTAATCCATTGGACTCCAGAGACCTCACTATTTTTTCTATTAGCAGCATTTCCAATAATTTACTAAACACAGATGTTAGACTAACCCGTCTGTAGTTTTCACCAAAATCCTTACTTCCACTTTTGTGTAAAGGGACCACATGTGCCTCTCTCCAGTCCTCTAACACCACTCCCGACTCCAAAGAGGCATTGAAAAGATCAGTCAGTGGAGCTGCTAGAACATCCCCAAGTGCCTTCAGTATTCTCAGATGTAACTCATCCAGTCACATTGCTCTGTCTGCTTTTAGTTTAACTAGTTTGTCATAAAAACAGTCTTCTGAAAATCGTTTGAGACCCCATCACTTCTGTTCCTATTTGTGGGTGTTTTCTGAGGTCCTGCTCCTGGCCCTTCATCTGTGAACACAGAACAGAAATATTTGTTAAGCAATTCCACTTTGTCCTCATCAGCTTCTAAATATTCCTCCCCTTTACCTTTGAGTCTGACAATACCACTTTTACCCTTCCTCCTCTCACTAAGATATCTGAAAAATGTCTTATCCACTCCCCCCCCCCCCCCCATTTTATTGCATTGGCTAATTCTTCTTCTTCTTTCTGTATCTTTGCTAACCTATTTTGCTAGTTTCTCTAAGTTTTTTAAAATGTTGATGCCTGTCTTCCTGTCTTTGTGATCTCTTCCATTTCTTGAAGGCCTCCATCTTTTTCTTCACCTTTTCAGCTACTCCTTTCAAAAACCATAGCGGTTTCCTTTTCCTTTTACCTTTATTTACTTTTCTATCAAAACTGTTAGTTGCCCTTAAACTATCCCCTTTCAGTTTTTGTTTTTCTACATCCCCCAGCTGTTCCCATCCCGCTAACGACTCCTTGAGGTATTGTCCCATCTTGGCAAAATCAGCTTTCCTATAAGATCCTTGCTTTTGAATGGATTTTATCAGCCCTAGTCCTAATACTGAACCACGCCATCTGATGATCACTGGATGCAAGATGATCTCCCACTATAACATCAGAAACACTTTCACCATTGGTAAGCACCAAGTCCAGTATGGCCCCTTTACATATGGGTTCTGTTACCAGTTGTCTGAATAGTTCTCCCTGTAAATAATCCAGGATCTCCTTACTTCTAGATGACACCGCAGCAGGGATGTGCCAATCAACATCCGGCATATTGAAGTCACTAATTTTCGTCATTCTGTAGGCTCCCATCTTCACCTCTGTTTGAGAGCTTGGATGTGTCAAGAAACATCTCATCAATGTACTTCTCACTGTCTTGAATGCTCCTTGACCTTGCCACCTCTTTTCTGAGCTCCTCTACTTGTTTTCTGAGAGCTTCCGCATGCAGGCATCCTGCACATGGAACCGGTCCTTCAACTGGCATTGAGATCTCATTCTAAACAGAGGCAGAAGCTGTAACAGGGGCAACAGCTTTGGCAGTACAATTTTTCCCAGCCATTATTCAGTTGGTGGAGCTTTGGTACCTGTTAAAGTAAAAGAGAGAGACCTAACAAAGTCCCTGCCTGTTCCTCAGCTGTCCTTTCAGAGAAAAAGCAGTTAACCTCTTTTAAGTATGTTCTAACAATGCTGTTCTAAGTCCCTGTGTGTAGCTAATTGTTGCCCTATAAAGCAAGAATGTTCACATGGTGTGGGTGGGTGCTGGGGTGGGTAGGGAGGGAACTAACACTTGATGAGGTCAGTGGCTTTAAAGAGCTAGCTGTAAATGGATAGCTGAAACAAAAAACAATAAACTCTATCTGACAGAGCTCTGCCCAACACCACAAAAATCCCCCCTATACTGCACAGTATAGAACAAAGAATTAGTTCTCACCAATGAAAACCAAATCCCCTTTAAGAACTTTCGGGCAGAGAGATTGTAGTTAAAAGCTACACAGGAATGCCTATTAGGAATGTTGAGTTGAGTTCCTCTTAGGAATGAATTGTAGAAAAATAGCACCTGATGACTAATTTATATTTGGCTTTTTTAGATAAAGTTGTCACCCCTGAACAAGTAAGGATTGGGGCCTGCACCTCTACTCAGTACATCCAGGCACAAGGAGTCCCACAAGGATCCACACGCTCTGCACTGCTATTTAACATCTACATGCAACCACTCTGCGGAACACTCCGATCTCACAACATCTTCTTCCACATAAATGCTGATGACATCATGTTATACACACCCTTCAATACCAACCACCCTTCACTCCAACTCCACCAGAAGTGCTTCACAGATTTATTCAGATGGCTCAAACAAAACCAACTCTCCATTAACCTGAATAAAACTTAAGCTCTTTTCATCACCAAGGACAGCTCATTCACTCCACCCTTCACCATAACTGAAATAAAACTCACGAATGAAGTCAAATATCTCGGAATCACCCTAGACTGGCTGCTACCCTTCAAACCTTAAATTGCCAAGACAACCAAACTGTCTACTTCAAAATCTGGACTCTTCAATGCCTCCGCTGACTACTGAAACCAACCGACTTCAGATCAGCCCTACAAACCCTCACCATCCCACACAGATTACTGCAACACTATATACCAAGGACTACCTCAATCCACACTCCACCCTTTACAAACAGGCCTGCACACCGCTGCCTGTACAATTCAGGAGGTTTCTAGAATAGACCACATCTCACCCATCCTGAAACGCCTCCACTGGCTCCCTCTACAAGCCAGAATCTTGTACAAGACCACACTCCTCACATTTAAAACCATCAACAACCTATCCTCCATACACCTTCAAAAGTTACTCCAACCCCACATTTCAACCCGACCCACGAGAAAGTCCACTGTAAACACCCTCACAATATCACCCAAAAAAACAAAAAGCAACCAGCAAGCCTGCCAGAGGTCCTTCGAATTATATGCACCACCCCTCCCTGATAACCTCAGAAAATCCACAGACCTCACCGCATTCAGAAAGATGCTAAAAACCCACCTCTTTTCCAACATAACCAGCCTGTAACCCTACTTACCCACATCACACCCCCACTCAGTAACCACATGACTGTAAACAACCTGTACGTAGCAAAGCGCTCAAATTCCATTGTACATAGTTAAATGGTTTAGTAACCTAAGTTCAAATTGTTCAAATGTACATTGTTATGCATTTCTTCCATCTGTATATAGTTAACTGTTCTCTGTAAGCTAGTTCAAACTGTTTAATGTAAACAGCTTTGACCCCATGAAAAGTGGTATAAACATCTTACTAAATAAATAAATAATAAATAAAATAAAAATAGGAAATCAATGAGGTGAAAACGTAGGCCTCCATTTGGGTTTCTAAAAAATTTTTAATCAGATAAGTATTGCATAACATTCTTTTAAAAAACTTTTTTTTTTATAAAACTTTTTGAACAATGGAGCATTTTAAGACCAGTGATTAAAAATGGCTCCAGATATATGGTCAGCAATTCTGACCAGGAGTATGAGATTTTTTTTCATCTGACTAAAAAAAGTATATAGGGGTATGTTTACTAAACTGCGGTAATGTTACATAACGCGCGTTCTGCAACGTTAACGATCAGTAATGTTACATAACACGCGTTATGATACATTAACGATCGTTAACGTTACTTAACGCGCGTTAACGTTACTTAATGATCGTTCACGTTCCGCGGCACGGTAAAACACCGCAGAAGGTGGAGAGAGGGCGGAGAGAAGGGGTCAATGGGTGGAATGTGGGTGGGGAAAGGCTCCATTCACACTAACGCGCTGATCTGAAGAGCTGAATCCTAACACAATTGAAAACCTGCCGTTAGATGCACATTTGCAGGGGAGAGAAACCATTTAAGTGTCAGCAATGTACAGCATAGGCAGGGAAACCCACAAAAAGTGATAAGTGTGATACATGTGCACAGAACAAAAGGGCACATAAACATTGAAAATGACCTCAACAAACTGGAAAAAAAACATAAACAAGCTGGCCAATAGTGATATTAATGGGAAACATCAAAACCCCACTTTGAGAAAGCTCCAAAGAAAAAGATATTAAGCGTGGAAGGGTCTATGCTCCGTCCCCATACAAGGTGAATGAGCCCACAGTGAAATAGCGCTGATCAGGGCTTTCCCTTATTATTGGGCAGGTGTCCTATGGCGTGCACATGTCCCACAACAGCAGGGTGGGCATGTCGGAATGGGCAACTGGACAGATGCCGGAAAAGGGGATACAGAGGGCCGCAGGCGGCACATGCTGTGGTGCAGCTGGCCCACAGTGCGGACTAGGGTGATGCCTAGGTGGCCCATACGAATGCTGAAACAGCAGAGCAGCCAGACAGCAACTGCTGAAGGCTCAACATGGGCACGACTGTGTTTCCCACAGTGTCACAGGAGATAGTACCCAGCAGCTACCCCCAAGGGCACGAAACATTGGCAGGCGGTGCCAGGGGGAAGCGTGGACACCTATGCAGGCACCCCTATCCCAGATCCCACACCAAAGGCAGCCGCCTACCCACACACTGGATGGCCTGATACTGTGCTCCACCAGCACCATACTGCTAGCACTGTTGCCTGTATTGGCCTGCCAATGTGCATAATGAGAAGCAAGGTACCATGGGAATAGCCTGGATAGGGTGGCCTGGCCTGGATTCATCTGTACAGAGCATAGGGCAATGGCTAGGACACTGTCGTGCCCGGCCACCACCTGCACGGACAGGGTGGCCACAGCATGTCCTGCTGGGAGGTCACTCTCACCCTGACTGTACAGTGACCACGGCATGGCTGGGTTCCCCCATAGTGCTATACAGTGTTCTCTTAAGTGATATATATGGGTTCTGTTATCTGGGGCTCGATCACTGACGTATCTGCTTGGTGGGTGTGCTCATATCCCAGGTTTGGGTGCACACATCTCCTCCAGGAACAAGCACTGTGGACTAGCTAGCAGACTGTCTGCAGTTAGTATGTGTGTTGCTGGAACACCTTGCAGGGTGCAGCGGCTGGTGACTCACTGTGTTTGCTGCTGGAGAATGTCAGATGGTGGTGGGGGGCAGCTGTGCATTTCCAGGCCTCCTGTCTGTCTACCATTACCCTATTTATGGATGCGTACAGATCTGCATTGACTGCCCTGTAGGGTGTCTGTCCCCCAGCTGGACTGTGGTTGACGGTCCCCCTCTACTGTCACCATCGCAGGGGGGTACATTGTGGATCTGTTGGTGGGAGATTCCATCCCCAACCCTGAGCCACAGTAGTGTGTGGGGTGGGGGGGGGGGTACGTAATCCACCTGTGGGCCCAAACTCCCCCTCCACCTAAATCATGTGACCATGGCATCCACACAGGGTATGCACTATTCTTGGTGCATTATAGTCCACAAGGGCTAGGTGTGAATTACAGATGGATATAGGCATATCCTAGGGGGCGTCTGCATGGACCACCTATCACATACTGCCACTGATGGACACCTGCAGCACAGCTTATCTCAGCAAAGCCAGGTGCTGCGGAAATGGTGCTGGGCACCCCACCTCACCCTCAGGGTGAGCACAGGGCCCACACACTGTGACAGTCTGTAGCTACTCTGTGCCAGTAACACACACAGTCTGTACCCCCTACCAGGCTGAGGTGCTGTGGGGGTGCACATGGTTAGTACCCCCTACCAGGCCGAGGTGCTGGGGGGTGCATTCTGCATCTTGTGATCATCTATAGACCACTGATCTGCATGTGCAGTGCATCATGGGTATGGGTGGTCCAACCCTATCCTGGTAACCACAGCAGACGGCTTGTCTGGTTACCTGCAGTCCCTCTGTAGCCAGCCAGGCATGTAGTAGTAGCTATAGAGCTGTAGCCCACTGATAACTTCACTGCCTGTAGAGCCAGAAGTTATGGGTTTGATCCCACTGTGATGTCACTTGGTAGGGCTGTCTGAAGCATTTCCTTTGATAATATAAATTAATGCTGCCAGCAAAAACACTCTCACAGTGTTGTAACCTCAAGGTGCCCTATAGGCAACAGTAGATGTGCCTAGGCCGACAGTGCACTTAATAATGTGCCCTCTGGAGTGCCTTATAGGGCACCTCATGTGGCACATGAGGTTATGGCAGTCCCCAATGCCTGACAACTAGTACATCCCCATAATGCCTGATACCCTGTAACGTCCCCCCCCCCCACAGTCCACAAGAGGATGGCCCACCAGAATGTTAGATATGTAGCACAGTGGTTAAGCAATAGAGCAGAGTACAATGCCGTTTGTGTCCAAGCCCCAGAAGGGCATATGTGAATGGGCCAGAGATGGGTTTAGGGGGATGGGGATCTGGAATGTCAGAAACGAAGAATCAGCTGTACACAGATATAGAAAGGGATACCATCAACAAGAGTGAACAGAGCGTTAATGCATGGCAATGAACGTTGCAAAGAAAAAGCCCTTACGTGCATACATAGGTGGATACACGCCCCTACGCACGCCCCTACGTGCGCGGGGGGCCCCATCCACATGCACGTACCTACGCATGCAGCTATGCACGTACCTACGCACGCTGTGCTTATCATACACACAATCGGCGAGGAAATGGCTGCCATGTCCAGAAAGCCTGCCTTTACACAGGCAGACCTTTACCTCCTTGCAGAGTTCATCTGCCTCCGCCAGCAGTGCCTCTTCCCTGGCTCCTCACGGAGGCAGAATCTGGCCAGGGTCAGGAGGTCCTGGGAACGCCTCACCACAAGGTTTAATAGAGCCTCAGATTACCCACGTGAGGTAAGTGTATGGGGAGAGGCACCCCAACCTAGTATGTGACAGAGAACACCCTGTAACCAAAACACCTACCAGCCACACACTGCCAGGGAATGCCAGGTGTTGGTATGTCCAGCTGGTAGTAATGTTTGCCCCCCCCCCCCCGTAAAAACCGAACCGCCCTGCCCCCAGGGGGTAGCTGCGATCATCACAGAGAAGGTTTACCCAGTACAATGGTATGGTATGTGGCACTGTTGCAGTGCCAGTGATGTGCCCAAACCACAGGACGCCACAGGCCCACCACAGAGGCCCAATAGACACACAGGGGTATGTCACCTGCCCCTGTGTGCGAATACAGGGCTCAACTATATCCCCAGGATGCTGCAGGAAGCACATCAGAGGCCCACCTCCCACCCTGGTGCTATGGTACCTGCCCCTGGCTGCGATTACAAGGCTCAAACATATCCCCAGGATGCTGCAGGCCTCACAACAGGGGTCCATCCCCCACCCTGGTGCTATGGTACCTGCCCCTGTATGCGAATTCAGGGCTCAACTATATCCCCAGGATGCTGCAGGCCTCACTACAGGGGTCCACCTCCATCCTGGTGCTATGGTACCTGCCCCTGTGTGCGAATTCAGGGCTCACCTATATCCCTAGGATGCTGCAGGCCTCATTACAGGGGTCCCTCCCCCACCCTGGTGCTATGGTACCTGCCCCTGGCTGCGAATTCAGGGCTCAATTATATCCCAAGGATGCTGCAGGAAGCACATCAGAGGCCCACCTCCCACCCTGGTGCTATGGTACCTGCCCCTGTGTGCGAATTCAGGGCTCAACTATATCCCCAGGATGCTGCAGGCCTCACTACAGGGGTCCATCCCCCATCCTCACTTCCTGTCAGGTGACATCCTGTTTCCTGTTCTGGAGTGCGTGCGAGTGGGAGGTTGCTGTGGTTGGAGCTCCTGCTGGGGAGTAGGCCCTACCTGCTTGCGTGAGCCAGGATGTCGGGTCCTGGGCCGCCTCCGGCGGGAGAGGCCCAGGGCCAGGGGCCTGCCAAGCCTGGTGGGCCCCTGCCTGGCGTTTTGGAGCCTGGCTCTGTGTTCGGATCGTTGCCCCAGGCGGGGGCCCCTGGTGTGCCAGGTAGGACTGCGGTGGGCCGTTGGGGAGGGACCCACATGCCCAGGGGGCTAGGCCAGCTGCCCCCTGGAGAGGGCTCGCTTGGCCCGGCCGGTAAGAGCATGGCGGCCGGGTGGTGGCAGGGGGAGGCCCTGGAGGGGCCCTGGAGCTCCGTTCCGAGCCGCCGGGGCAGCAGTAGTGGTGGTGGTGGGATTCCCCCTCCGCCTCGGGTCCTGGAGGAGGCCTCTACCTCCTCTAGTGAGGATGAGGCGGAGGGGATGGGCCCACCGCCTTTCCCGGGGCCCGCAAGGGCTCCGGAGGAAGTGGTGGCTGCGGTCAGGATGCTTCAGGGTCTCCAGGAGGAGGCCACCCTGCTGCAGGCCCAGCTCTCCCATCTAGAGAGCATGCAGGCCCTGGTGCCTGGGGAGGGCTGGCTGCCGTACTGCCAGCGAGTGCGTACCGTGAAGCGGGCCCTTAAGGGTAAGCGCCGGTGGGTGGCTTACCTGAGAGCACAGGGATGTGGGTCCCTCACAGAGGTCTATCAAAACCAGGATCGCTGGGCCGCTATCGGTGCCGCAGTCCGGGGGGGGCCCTCGGGGGTGGGCAGGCAGGCTAGGGCTCATTATCCCCCTCTGGAGTTTCAGGCTCCTGGGAAGCAGGTTAGGAAGAGCGCTGGCTGTCCCGGGCCAGCTGTGTGTGCCCCACGACCCCTCTTCGGTCCCACTTACCGGAAGGTGATGGCGGATTCCCGGGATCTGGATGTGGGATCAGAGGTGGATGGCGCTGGTTTGCTGTCCCTGGTGCACCCCTTGCACGTAGATGGAGCCTCGGCGTTTGGGGGAGTGGACTCCGCCCCCCCTGTCCTTCCAGAGGCTGCTGTGCCCTTCCCGATGGGGCAGAAAGTGTTGGCGGCGATTTCTGCATGTAATCCTGTGGATAGAGAGGGGATGAGCTGTGGAATAGATCCCCACCCTTGGCGGGTGTTTTCGCCGGATTTTGGAGCTCCTGCGACGTCGAAATCAGCTGCTGTTCCCTTCCAAGATGGCCGCCGGGTCGATGTTCCTGATGACGTCACAACGCTGGAAGTTCTTCTGGCCAATCAGCAGAGGGTTTCCCCGGTCGAGGAGGTGTTCCCCGGGCTTCCCTCAGCCCCAGCCTGTTTCCAAAATGGCCGCCGGAGCTCCCCTGATGTCACTTCCGGGTCGGCCCGGAAGTGTGCTACCGGAGATATTGCAAAGCTGGCTGCTGCTGCTGTTGGGCAAGGGTGGCCTTCTCCTGCTATCACCGGGCTCCCCCGAGGCTCCGGAGGTGGATTCCTGCCTCGGGGGAGTGAAGATCGCCGGCCCTCGTTATCGGAGCAGCGTGGGGGTCCGGAGCTCCTCGCATCTGCTACCGATCAGCTGTTCTCGGCGCCGGGGAGGTCTCTGCAGTCTGCCTTTGCTGCCGTCGGTGTTTCCCTGCCTGCTCAGCCGGATCCACTGCCGGGAAAGGAGTTGTCTTCCAGGGATCCTTTGCTGCCTGTGCCCTTGTCAAAGGGCCAGAGCAGCTGTGCTGCAGATTTAGCTTTGCCTGTTTTGGGGGAGCAGGGTGTACGGCCTGGAGGTAGTGCTGGGTCCCTGCAGGGGTCCCCGGGGGTGGGAGCTGATCCAGCTGCCTCCTCTGTGGTGGGGGGTTTCGGAAGGGTGGCTCGGCTCGCGGGACCGGAGTCCCTGCTGGAGCCCGGGCATTGGATCTCCTGCTTCCTGAGACAGAACATCCGCGGCAGCTGCAGTCTGGGTCCGCTGGGGTCATTGGAGGCCAGGTAAGCCTTGGGGACGTGGGGGGGGAGCGGGGAGGGGGGTTGGGGGGGCTTGCCGTGCCCCCGGTGGCCCCAGGGGACCCAGTGGCTGGGGGACTGCTTGGCAGCGTTGTCATGGAGGGGGTGGACGGGCTTCGGCAGAGGCGTCAGGACCCTTCTTTGGCTGGGGAGGTGGCTCCGCCGGCACCGGTAGTGGTAGCACTGCGTGGCGGGGGGGTGGAGGCCTCTGGTGGACCCCAGGGTCCGGAGGTGGCTGGGGGGGCCGGGAGGGTTGCGGGTCACCTAAGGACGGTGGGTGCGGAGGTGTGTGGGGGAAGGGGTGGGAATGCAGTCTCTCCACGTGTGGTGGTGGGGGGGACCCGGATTCCGGTCTCCGGATTGGGAGAGGGGTTCGGGGATGGTGGGGGGATTGAGGGCCTGGAGGGGCTTACGGAGGAGGAGCTCCAGACTGCCTTGCTGGAGGCTTTGGGCAGTCAGGACGGCCAGGAGGGGGCGGCTCGGGCCGTCCATATAGAGCGACTGCTGGAGTCTCGGCAGGGGGTCTTGGGGGAGGGGGGGATGAGTGGAGGATCTCAGGGGGGGGGTCAGGGTCTCTCTCTGCCTCCACATTAGCCCCGTTGGTGGTCCCCAGCCCCACCGACTCACAGTTGCTGGGGGTTGGGGATCCCGGGATATCCCAGGGGTCTTCCCGGAGGCGGGTCTCCTCGGGCCTCTGGGTCACAGGGGTCTGTGGGGGGTTCCGCTGGTACTCCGGCAGGGTCCTCCCGTTCATTTGCGGAGGCCCTCCGGGGGCCGGAGGGGTCTGTTTACCTGGGGGAGGGGGTGGGGGATGCTCCATCCTCGGGGTGGTTCTTTTGGGGGGATGGGGGGGTGGAGAGGAGGTTTTGCGTGGCGGGGGGGGGTGAGACCAGGCGCCGCAACGTGGCGCAGATCCGGTTGGGCCGGGGAGGGGCCCCCTCCGGCCAGGGAAGAGGTCTAGAGGATGGTCCTTGGGCTGGGGTTTCTCCCAGGGGACCTGTATGCCTTCATCCACATGAGCAACAGCGTGGAATACGATGTTAGCTTCATGCTGAGACGGGGGCTGGAGGTCTTCTGGGACAAAATACAGCAGGCAGAGGGGGCAGGGGGGGTGGGTCAACTTTCGCGTGTGCCTATCTCTCGGTCAGGGGGCGGTACCTGTGACCATCTTATCCCGGAATGAGTCGCTCCACAGGGCAGGACATTCAGTTTTGGCTGTCGCGTCATGCGGTGCTTCTCGCACCCCTGGTAAGGGCGCTGGGCCCCTAGGGGTGTGGGACGGGTCGTGGAAAAGGTCGGATCCGTTTGCGTGAGGTGGGTAACGTCGTGCAGCACGTGCCCTCGGCCGGTTTCCTCGGTCGGGATCGCATCTTGTGCTACTACCCCGGGCAACCTCGCGAGTGTCACCGCTGGGGCTCATTCCGCCAATCTGAGCATGAACTGTCCCGAGCAGGTCTGCACTCGTTGTGGTGGACGGGGTCATTGCCTCGGCCGGGTGTTTGCTCATTCGCTGCAACCTTTGCGGGGAGTTGGGCCACCCCTTTGCCCGCTGCCCCTCCGCGTCACACAATGGACCGGGGGGGGTTGCCGTCACTCCACCTCGGCCTCCTGTGCGGGAGGAGGCTATGGAGGCCCCTCTCCCTCAGGAGGAGACCGGGGGCCCTAGAGCAGAGGAGTCCATTGAGCCGAGGGAGCCACCCGGGGGAGGGGATTTGGGTAGGTCGGAGGAGAGGGTTGATGTGGTGGAGGTTGCTGTTGCACAACAGGATAGGGGGTTGCGGGTGGTGCCGCCTGAGGAATGGACTACGGTCCCTTCCAAGGGTAGCAAGTCCAAGAGGAAGAAACGGGAGACCTCCCCATTGTTGGAGTTAGAGCCCGTGTTGGACGTCAATCGGTTCGTCTTCTTGGCTACTGATGTGGCTGAGGCAGATGAGGGCTTGCCTGTGGAGGCAGGGCCTCCTGTGCGGCGTTCGGTGCGGTTAGCGGCGGAGGCAGCCCTCTTCCTCAGCGGCGGCCTCAGAAGGTCTCGAGGCACGCCGCAGTCAGGGTCCGCCGAAGAGCGTGGAAACTGGCTCCCGGCCTCCGGTAGTGGCCCTGGAAAAGCTTACCGGGGCGGGTTGAGGGAGGACAAGCGTTTGCCTCCGCAGTTGGGGTGCTGGGCCTTCGCAGGAGCCCCCTGCTGACCCGGCCGCCCCGGCCTCCCCCGCGAGGGTGGGCACTGGTCTATTGTCGCAGTCTCTGTCTGGGGATGGGAAGGGGGGCGGGCACCGGTGGTGGACCCCACAGGAGGAGGTCATTCCTCCAACCCCTGACCTGTTTTTGCCCCCTCATTCCGTGGGGACTGGACTTGCCCTCGCGACAGCTTTGCCTGGTGGTCGCGAGGGCACTAGCACCCGCTGGAGTGACTGGGTCGAACAGGAGGAGGAAATCCTCGAGGTGGTCGACGTGGACCGTGAGGAATTGTTCCAGCTTGCAGGCTTGTCCTGCAAGCGGGATTCCGGGGATCCAGGGGTTGGTGAGAAGAGGAGGAAGGGGTCACTACACACGAAA